>JAFFST010050608.1:9789-39183 GCA_022414735.1 Noturus placidus | reverse complement strand
GCTCAAGCTGAAACGAACTTGGGTTCTGCAGCAGGACAATGATCCTAAACACACCAGCAAGTCCACCACCGAATGGCTGAAGAAAAACAAAATGAAGACTTTGGAGTGGCCTAGCCAAAGTCCTGACCTGAATCCTATTGAGATGTTGTGGTATGACCTTAAAAAGGCCGTTCATGCTCGAAAACCCTCTAATGTAACTGAATTAGGACAATTCTGCAAAGATGAGTGGGCCAAAATTCCTCCAGGACGCTGTAAAAGCCTCATTGCACGTTATCGCAAACGCTTGGTTGCAGTTGTTGCTGCTAAGGGTGGCCCAACCAGTTATTAGGTTTAGGGGGCAATCACTTTTTCACACAGGGCCATGATGGTTTGGATTTTTTTTCACCTTTAATAATAAGCACCTTCATTTACAAATTGCATTTTGTGTTTACTTGTGTTGTCCTTGACTATTGTTTAAATTGGTTTGATGTTCCGAAACACTTAAGTGTGACAAACATGCAAAGGAACAGGAAATGAGGAAGGGGGCAAACACTTTTTCACACCACTGTATGTTCATTATCTCATGCTTGTTACCTCATTAAACTCTAATTAAAGAATAGTACAGCTTTCTCTACATAATCCCCTCAAAATTATGTTTATAATGTCCCTTCACTTATACACTTCCCATTCACATACAGTATCTCACAAAAGTGAGTCACATTTGTGTAAATATTTGATGATAACTTTTCATGTGACAACACTGAAGAAATGACACTTTGCTACAATGTAAAGTAGTGACTGTACAGCTTGTGTAACAGTGTAAATTTACTCTCCCCTCAAAATAACTCAACACACAGCCGTTAATGTCTAAACCGCTGGCAACATGTACTCTGACACACTGAAGCAGAGCATGATCAGTATGCAGTATTCCAGCATGATAACGACCCCAAACACACCTCCAAGACGACCACTGCCATGGTAAAGAAGCTGAGGGTGAAGGTGATGGACTGGCCAAGCATGTTTCCAGACCTAAACCCTATTGAGCATCTGTGGGGCACCCTCAAACGGAAGGTGGAGAAGCGCAAGGTTTCTAACATATATCAGCTCTGTGATGTCATCATGGAGGAGTGGAAGAGGACTCCTGTGGCAACCTGTGAAGCTCTGGTGAACTTCATGCCCAAGAGGGTTAAAGCAGTGCTGGAAAATAATGGTGGCCACACAAAATATTGACACTTTGGGCCCAATTTGGACATTTTCACTTAGGGGTGTACTCACTTTTGTTGCCAGCGGTTTAGACATTAATGTCAGTGTGTTGAGTTATTTTGAGGGGACAGAAAATTTACAGTTACACAAGCTGTACACTCACTACTTTACATTGTAGAAAATTGTAATTTCTTCAGTGTTGTCAGATGAAAAGATATCATCAAATATTTACACAAATGTGAGGGGTGTACTCACTTTTGTGAGATACTGTATTTACTTTACAGCCCAAAAGCCCTTCACAATTTATCAATTTAAGTTATGAAGATTAAATATATTAATTAGAGACATCTTTGTGTCGAGTCTCTGATCCTCTCGCTCCTGTCAGGATCTCAAGGGTTCTCACTTCCTGCTTTATACGAACCCAAAGGCCATTAAACAGATCTACAACACAGCATTACACTCTCCAGGGAATCGGAAGACAAATAGCCACACCAGCAGATGACGTCATGACAACGACTAGAGTAAGAAGAACAAACTAGAAGTACATGCATTATACAAAGGCTGAGAACATGGTGAAATGGTGAGCAGGTGTAATGAAAAGAACAGCAAAGGAATGCACACGTAGGTTTAAAAGTTACCAAAAAAGAGACAGACAAACGGCCTGCAAGAGAAGATTCTGTACTGGACTGGAGTGAGAGGAAAGGAAAGGAAAGGAAAGGAGAGGGGGGAAAAAAGAGGAGAAGAAAAGAAAGACGAGCTGCCAAACTCTGGTTGCCAAGCAAAGAAAGAGAGCCAGAGCCAGAATGAAGGAATGCAGGATGCGAGGACAGAAACTGCTCATAAGGAACAGACCAGAGCCCAGGCAGACGATGATGACCTGCTAAACTGCAGCATCACATATGTAAAACAGACCTTCTCACATGACTTTGACTGCTTTATAAATAACATTTAGCAATAAAACTGAGATCAGATCACTGCATAGGTACAAAATAAACAGAAGCTGCTTCATATTTGACCCTGGGCACGCACATTCCATGAGTCTGGGACCTATGACTCAGGGATTATCAGCACTTACAGTCATGGCCAAAAGTTTGTGATCACTATACTATATATTATATATGTAAAGTGATAGCAAACTTTTGGCAATGACTGTATTAGTTATTGTGTCTGTTGGGGAACATAAGATGCTTCATTTGACCCTAATTAGCTTCACACTCCTATAAAGGGAAATGATGCTTCCTTTGGTCAGCATTATCATATCCTGTAGTTAGATAAGCACTTCCTGTAGTAAAGGCTATGGGCTGTGGATTCAAGTGCAGAGAGAGCACGGAAATACAGAGGTTCATATCAAGAGTCTCCCTATACTTAACTACATACATCATTTACTTATACATAATTGACATCACTCACAAACTTCAATTGAATATGAAGATTCTTTTTAAAACTGGAATTTAGTGAATTATGGTTCAAATGCTTTGGCAAAAGGCTTTGTTCAAATGTGTTCATATCTAACTTGATCAGGCTGACTGTCAGCCATTGACCTCAATGTGCTGATATCAGCGCCCATAAAAAAAAAAAAAACAACACTTTTTGGAAATGTTTCCCAAAGTTAAAAATAAAACATTTTAATTCTCTTTGAAACATCACTTTCACTAAAAGGTTTGTTTTACACCATTGCTAATCAGACACATTAAAAAACTTACATACTCTAAATCACCACACACAACTAGTCCCTTATTCTAGCAATATAAAGAGTCTAAAAGTAAGCAAAGCCAGTGGCATGGCTATAAACAGAACATAATACTACAGGATCAATGTCTGAGTGCAGAAAACCAATAGTGAGCAGCTATGTGGGGGTAAAAGTCTACTGACATAATAATCCCGTACCATTCACTTGTGGGGTGATGTAGATCTTAAAAGGACAGATCTGAACTAGTGACTGAAATAAAGACCAATGATGCATCATTTGAATTATTTTTGTTTTATCACAAAGTGGAAGAATATGGTACGATACATACATACACACATATACATATATATTATGTATATATATTATCAGAGGGAGAGAGAGAGAGAGAAATCTGCCTCATGTACTGAATATCTGTAGTGAGTGGATTTATCTTCTTTAAGATTCTCTAACCTTTAATCCAATCTACCATCTGATTCCAAAAACAAATAATACATTCACCCTCTAGGCTTTCTTTCCTTGATGATCCTTCAAACAACGTTCAATGACAAATAGTAAATCTTGCAGCCTAACGGCCAATAAGCAGAGAGGTTTAAGAGCCGTTCCACTGTTATATATTTGGAGCTGATGTTTGAAATGAAGCAAAAAAAGATTTAATGTCTTCCAAATGGCTTTTTCTCAGGCAAGAATGTGTTATGTAAGGTCTATTGGGAATTTGGTGCAGTGTGAGCACCAGAGCTGCTTGGCATGAGAGAGAGGATGAATGCCTTTGGCTCTGAAGGCCTTAAGCTCATGCTGGACAGGAAAACTGTAAGTTACTGACAGTCGCATAAGAAGGAAGATTTCCCACTGGAGCTCTCTCCTTTGCCACAGTCAATTACAGCTGCAGCAACAGATGTGGCATTATTATGACTACAAGCACCACAACACTGCTTTCTTTCTTTCTTTCTTTCTTTCTTTCTTTCAAATGCATTGCACTTCTACTGTCAGTCAGTTTTCACACTACTTCAACAAGTGCAATACTTCAGCTTGTTTCCATTTAGTAATCCTGTATTTGGTATATTGTATTCTTCCTGTATACTTTATTTTTAATTATTTTTAATGTCCTTGTGTTGTGTGTTTGTATATCTTATGTATTATAATTTTATGTGTTAGCAATTTACCTGAGCCTCTCCTCAAGCATTTCAACAAACATAGTGCACCCCCCCCCCCCCCCCCCCTCTTGTGTACCTACCTGGCTCTATTTTTTTAATTGTTTGGTTTGGGTGTGTGTTAATGAGACCATAATTTAATCCACAAACATTTTATTAGTTGGTGTGTTGGTTAGCTAGTGCATTCAGTTTGCCCCTAGGCCAACAGATTTCTGTCTTCTCTCCTGTTAGAATCTGTGATGAGCAAACTGTGCCCTCTGCATTATCATCCAAAACACACACACACACACACGCCCTGGTGTACAGTACTGTGAAAAAGTCTTAGGCACCCTTTTTTTTAATACTAAAAACTTTATAGCCTTTTATTTTACGACTTCTACATCATCAAGTCAGTGCAAAAAACATTTTATGTTCTCAAACATTAGTTTTCCAGCACAAAATTAAATGTTATAGAAAAATGTCTGGGTGTCAGTAAAGAAAGTAGTGTATTATGTAAGAGACACTTTTCAGACAAAAAAAAAAAAAAAAAAAAACCACAATTAAGGCTGCTGGGTTTCGCAGCAAAAATCAACTGTGCAACAGTCAAGCAGTCTAATCGTCTAACCAAGTGCAACAGTCAAAATTTCCAGAAGAACCGTGGCTGGTTCTGTAAGCTGCTCAATAAAACTTACAGCTCATTTCCTTATAAAACTGCACAAATTCTACCTGAAATTACAAATTGTTTTAAAGAAAAGGGTCAACTAAATATTAACTTAGTTTAATTTATTACTGTTTACTGCTCTTTATAGTTTTTTTTTTTTTTAATGTAGAAATGTTTAATTTCATTATATTTAAAGGCAACATTGCTCAACAGCATTTCTTTTTACACAGTACTGTATACAAGTGTGTATTAATGCAATGCAAATCCATGAGTGTTAAATGGGTGTGTATTTGTATAACACACAGTTATATAAGGTTTTCATGATATGCAAATGTATGCTTTAATGAACTCACCCACTGGGTCCAGGTCTCTGGTTCGGGTTGAAACGCCAGTCAGCGTTGGGGGGTTTTTGCTGCTGAGAGGGGGGGAAAACAGTTACGTTTTAACCCTGAAGCTTAATGCAAATATTTCAGTTTCAGCTGCCAACTATAATGTAGTTAGAGTTATGGATTAAGACAGTATCAGTATACAGGATTCCTTTGATTATCACAGTGCAAAGTCAGAGTAGTTCTGTGCACCTGCAAGGCCACAGAGAAGGTCACATTATAACTCACAGACCTGAAAAACTGTAAGCAGAGGCTGAATCCAAATGCATTTCTATTGACTATATGTGCTCAGTAGATAAGCTATAACATAATATTGTTGTAGAACCCATCTAATGCACTATATGGTTAATTTGAGATCACATATTTGGCAGTACCAATCATTTAGCTTGTTTTGCTCACTTATCAAGAGACATATTTATCAAGAGTCCATAGCAAAGAAGACATCAGTGAGCTTGTGTGTGTGAAGATGCTAAAACTACAACTACACAGAAAGTTCAAAATGACAAAAAAAACCCTGTTTGCTGACATATCTGCTTGCATTGCCTCTAGACTGCAACACTTACACTGCTGCTTCAAACTAAAAAACAGCTAAGACCTATGGGTAGTGCATGCTGAGAGCCTCCAACACAATCCAGGATTGTTTCTGGAATAATCAGTAGCGCTAATTGATTGACTCCATGAAACATCAGCTAGAAGACAAAGCCACCATTGTGTTCATGTTGGATGGAAAGGACATCCTCGGTGGACAGGAAGCAAACAGGACAGTCACGACCCAGTGCTGTGTATTTAATTATATTTTAATCATGATTGCAATCTTTATTTTTTAATTAAAAATAATCCACTACAAACAGTAATTTTATGCTGCATTAAATTACAAGGTTTTCATTTATTTTCATTTATTTTAAGTCTAGTAGTGTTTATATTTAGTATTAAATTTATATATAAATACATATAAGGCTTAGTTGTTAGCACATTTGCCTCACACCACCAGGGTAGAATAAGCAGTATAGAAAAGCAATGGATGGATGGTTGGAGATTATATATATATATATATATATATATATATATATATATATATATATATATATACACACACATTAGCATTTTGATTCAAAGATTTGCACAGAGTTATACTGAAGAAATATAGATGAGTACGTTAAATAAATTACTATTTTCTTTTGAAATGATAATGATGATTAGATATAGTAAAAACTTTGCAGTCCCTAAGTTAGTTGAATCAATGAGATAAATAATTATCACAATACTGCGCAAGATAATCATGATAATGATGATAAGATAATCAGTATTGTGCAGCCCCAATATGAACTAAAATATTCTAATAGAGATGTTCTTATCTTTTTTTTAATGCACAGAAACTCCTAAAACGGATTAGATTGTTGATTAAAGAGAAATAAAAGCTCCTCTATTTCTATCTTCCTTGCTCTTTCTGTATGTTCCTTCTTTCATTAGTGTGTTGTTGAATGAACTGTAACATCAGCTCTGCACTCTCCAAGAGTGAACAGAGACGAGGCTGAATTATTGAAGCCCTGTGCTGTCAAATAAAAGTACATTCACACATATAGATACTTAAACACACGTGCATCAGAGTACAATTACAATGTGTTTTATCACATACAATGTATTACCACACACACAGTCAATGCCAACCAAAACCTAAATAAAAGCTTTACTGCACTGCCCATGGCCCAGTGTAATATAGACATTGTACATTTTCACTTGTACACTGAAACAAAACATCCATCCATCCATCCATCCATCTTCAACCGCTTACTCCTTTATCAGGGTCACGGGGAACCTGGAGCCTATCCCAGGGAGTATCGGGCACAAGGCGGGTACACCCTGGACAGGGTGCCAGTCCATCGCAGGGCACAATCACATACACACTCACACACACATTCATACACTACGGAACCTTTAGATACGCCAATCAGCCTAACATGCATGTCTTTGGACTGGGGGAGGAAACCGGAGTACCCGAGGAAACCCCCGACACACTGGGAGAACATGCAAACTCCACACACACATGGCCCTGGCGGGACTCGAAACGAAACACTAAAATATTAAATAAATGCAGGTACATTTTAATAAGGGTCACAGGCCCAATGCATACACAGAATATTATTATCTTTATATTATTATTTTAAATAGCCTCTCACTTTCTAAATGTATACAAAACAACATCTTTGACCAGGGCTGCTGATTCTCCTATGAAGGGCAGACTGTGTTAAATCACTTTGTATATGGCATTTTGAATTTGTGTGTTTATGTCTGTGTGTGTGTGTGTGTGTGTGTGTACAGAAACTAAAGGCTATGATGATGCACTCTGTATACACAGTATACACTCTGACCTGTAGACTGAGTCACTCTGAGAGAGACAACAGGAGTTTGAGGGGAATGAAAGCAAACAAGAAATGGAGACTTGGGAAAAACCCAAAGCAAACCACCATATGAGATAAAAACTGCAAGACTACACTTGGTCTTTCCTTTCTGTTCTCCCTTCTCTCTCTGATCAATGTCTTTATTTCCTTATCTGTTTCCTCTTCCTTCGCATTTTCAGCTTTCAGATGGAAAACAGGAAAAGAAAATGAGAGGAATATTAAAAAAATAATAATTCCTTTTCAAAATGGCTTCCAAGAAGTCCAACATTCCAACGCTGTGATGATCATAGTGCAGAGTCAGAGCTGCTCTGTGCACTTGCAAGGCCACAGGAAAGGTCATGTTAAAACCCACAGACAGGCAAGATTTATAGCAGAGGCTGTGAAATATTGTACTAGTATTTCAATTACTTACACACACACACATACACACACACACACACACTCAATAGGTTCAACAATCTAGGGGTGAAATCCTGAATGGATATGTGCTTACTAAATATGGAATAACATCAGTGGTTGGGAAACTATTTAATGCACAATAAGACACAGTTTAATTTAACCACAGTAATAATAAATACTGGAAATGAACTATTTTTAAAGAATGCATTTTTAAACTATAAATTTTTTTATTTCAATTGAAAAACTTTGCATTTTACAGATGCATGAATTTAGTTGGATGAATTTATTCAAACTCATCAAAAACAAAGGTTACTTAGCCAAAACTTTTAGAAAATGTTTTTCAACACACTAAACCTAAAATGTTTGGATCTTAAACATGTCCATGTGGATTTTTGTTTTGCTTTTGAATGTATAAATATGCAAATGCAGCAGAATTTGAATAGTTTGAATAGTACAATTTGTTTTTACAGAATTAGTCAGATATAATATATAGAAACTTTGATAACTAAAGAATATATAGAATATATTATCAGTGACTAATAACTACATTTAACTTTGTATAACATGAGACATCTGTGGAGTCTCAATAACCAATCTACGTTTACTGGAACACACATGCTGTCATTTAGTACTCTGCTGTTGGGCCGTGCTTGCAGCCCAACAGCCGTGTCCCATTCCTGACACACACGCCATTAAAGTAGCACTCTGTTTTAACACAACCTGTAGAAAGTTTCCAACATGAGGTTAACCTAAATAATAGCTTTTAGTTCTCTTGGGTCTACCGTGTTTCTTAAGTGTTTTACCGAGGTCTGTGAGTTTAATTCAACAGCTGTGGCTCAGTGGGTAAAAGCTCCCAGCCAGCCAGCCAGGACATGGGGTAAAAAGTGGTGTTGAAGAGTGCATCCTTTTGAAATTCTCCAGAGATATATTGACCACAGAATAATATTCATGAAGTAAATTGTTTGTCTGTGTTGTGAGGTAAAAATAAATACCAGATTAATAAGATCACACTTAAATATTGCCATAGTGCTACTACACTGGTCACTAAAGTAAGGCTACAAACAAGATGGTGTAAAAATCCATTTATGAAATGAACTGGAACTTAACACTTTGTGTTCCACTGCACTGAAACCGGATACATATTCAGGCTTCCTGCCAAGGCTAGGCTCTACAGAGGGAACGCATGGAAAACAGCTGCTTCTAAGCATACACACATCCTTTAGTGCGCTCATGAAAGACAAATCTCTCTCATTCTCTACATCAGTGAGGATGCTCCTCTTACCTAATACCTAAATGGAAAATTTCCACAGCAGTGTATCATTAATGTTTATTCAGTTCTGTTCTAATAATGTTTTCAGATGTTTTTCTTACAATAATGTAGAAAAAAAATAACCCTGCAATGTTCCTGTAATCACCAGAGCTAGTTTTTTTTTTTACCCATGACTTGAACAGCTGTAAGCAATTCGAATGCTTGACTTCAGACTGCAGGAGGGCTCCTCCAGCTCAGCTAAGCAGATATTCTGCTCACTGTGATGATACTCATTTTATCTCAGAAGGGCAGATATCTCACAAATATAATATTCATGAACTACAGTGTTTGTCTGTAGAATAAGACTTTCAAAAAGTTGTGAGTTAAATAAAATGCTCCACATCCGCAATACTAATAATACGGACACTAAAGTCAATAAAAAGACCTGAACACGGTAATAAGATGGCATAAAAATCGAGCTCTGAAGTACAGCTGAAGCTTAACATTTTGAGATGAGATATACTTCACAGTTGTGAGTTGGCCTACATATATAAACAATGAAGTTCATTACAACACTACCAACTAAACAGAGGTGACAGTAAAATGGCTGCCTTAAGTGAGCAGGAAGCTCAGCAGGAAAACACATGGTGAGGATGAGGAAAAAGAGGAAATGGCTACCATGAACAGAAACAGGACATGTGGCTATGTAAGATGCACACAAATGTAAAAGTAAGGAAAGGTAAGCTGTTCTTTACATGATAATGGCTCAAAGAGAGGAAAAGGTCACATCATGCAGGGGAATAACCTCTCATCCTTTTCTGTCTGTAACTGCACTACAAGAACTGTTTCATAAATTAGGCTACAGCTCTCCCAGAAACACACATATGGCTGAAGACTCCACTATCTCTGACTGAAATTCTGAGCTATGAGATAATGCCCCATCCTTCTGTCGGTACTGTGGCTCACATGCCCTCCAACAAAACACAAAACACTCACACACAAATCGCACGTGTCATGCTAGAGGAGACAGATGGTCTCTTCATGACCTGTGGGCCGAAAGCACTCCCAGAGGATATACAGACAGCACACAAGGGAGATACTGATACATAGAAAGAATGAGAGAAAAAACAGGAAATCTCTATTTTTCATTCTCACCTCCCTCTTTACCTCCTTTTAAAAACATGATACAAAGACAAGGGATTAAACAAAGTCCTGCTTCAACAAACAGCAGGTATAAATAACATCAGTCTGAGGTCCCAAAGCTTTTCACGTCACATATCATATCCTGAATACTAAAGGACTCAAACATTATGGTCTAATGAAAGCGAAAAAAGAGAATAGTGTAAAAATACTTGAATAATGATTACAAAGCAAGAGTGAGAACTTTGTTCAAATGTTTCCTCTCCCCTCAGTATCAGCATTTACTACTTACAATAAACGCAGCTTTACTATGTTATTATAAACATTGAGTCTAGCTGAATGTCTACATTGAAATCTCATTGTGTGGTCTGTGCTGTTCTATGGGATGTCTGAATTCTGGTTACTATGGAAATTCATTATGAGATTTCCAAAGTAAGACACCCGCACATTACTAAAGGTCACATGGCTTTAAGGTATGGAACCAATCACTGACCTCCACCACAACAGGAAGTCCTGGGTCACAGGATGACCTCTGGAATCCTGTTTTCAGCTACCAATTTCTTTCTTTACACACAACTCGCCTCTATGCCCTATTCTCTGTCTTCTTATCCATCCCCCTCTTTCCTTCTCATCTCAAACCTATTTTCTATCTGCCATGTCCTTTTCTGATTGCTTTTCTGTTCTTTATACAGAATGTCTAAGAAATATTTTAAATTCTGGACAAATATGTCTCAAATTGTCAAACATTTAGGTATAGGTTCACGCTTTCTTTTTGACTCATTATCTTTCTTTTATAATATCCAGACAATTTCGGTTTGTCACTCCAACCCTGGTTTTCTAGAAAAGATGAAATTCCTAGTCTTAATTGTGATCAAAATGTAAAAAACAAATCTCTGGTGCTGTGGCATGTCGCTCAGAAAGCTAAATCGTGGGATCGTGGAAAAAGCCATCTGAGGTTGATTTAGAAGAAAGAGAAATAAATACAAGTAGTTTTTAAGATGGTAAAATGACTAGAAATCTGCCTCATTCATGTGGTGACAGCAATACATAACTATTCAGCATCTTAAATGTTGTCAGCTTCTGTGCCAAGCTGAACCCTCACCTCATTGGCTGAGTTCAATAAGTGCTTCCGGGTTAGGGTCATGTTTAATGTGTTGTTATGGCTCAGTAGAGGAGTCTTAACAAACACAAAGTCGCTCCTGCTGGAGAGTGTGGAGTAGCAGGGCCTGTATGTGCGTGTGTGGGGATCCTGAGGGCCCCCCACCACTTCCATGTACCGGATGGGCCCATCTGTGTTCAGCTGGAGGTGAAGGTCCTTATGGGAGCGCTGCTGGTAAGCAGGGCGAGAACGGAAGCCCTTCCTGGAGTAGCAGCACGTCAGGTCATCTTTGTGTCTAAGGCACCGCACCAGCAGCACCACAATGGTCAAAAGAAAGACCAGAGTCACACAGCCCAGTGAAATTATGAGGTACAGGCTTATATCTGGAATTCCGCCTGTTTTACGAGAAGGTGTTCTATGAAGGTCTGTGGCTGTATCTACAATCTTCTCCTCTATAGTGATGGTGACAGAGGCACTAGTGGACCGGTTAGGCTGTCCATTGTCCTGGATGACCACAACAAAGCTGTACGATAAGCGCTCTTGGCTCCCTGCCTCAACCTCAGATAGTTTCCTTACAGTCCGAAGCTCGCCTGTATGCACTCCAATACGAAAATATTCTGCATCTTCACCAGGAGCGATGCTATAGAACAGCCATGCATTGTACCCGCTGTCAGGGTCATAACCAACTATCTTACTCACAAGATGGCCGACAGGGGCAGAGCTGGGAATGGTCAGGTGGAGGCCAGAGTCATCCGCGTTAGCGGGGTAAAGGATGACGGGCTGATTGTCATTCTGGTCGATGACAAAGACATGGACAGTGACATTAGAGCTGCGTGGTGGGACGCCGCTGTCCTGCACCTGTACTTCAATCTTGAATGCGTTCATTTGCTCATAGTCCAATGTACGCATGGTAAAGATATTGCCATTCTCTGGGTTGATATAGACATAAGAGGACACAGGTGTGCCATGGACAGTAGAGGCCAAGATGGAGTAGGTAAGACGGGCATTGTCCCCTAAGTCTGGGTCAGAGGCTGACACTGTCATGAGTGAGGTACTGGGGGCGTTATTCTCCACGATGTCAACAGAGTAATATGGCTGTGAGAATACTGGAGCATTATCATTCACATCAGAGAGACTGACAACAAACGTCTTTTTAGAAGACAATGGAGGAGAACCGGCATCTGTCACAGTCACAATGACAGTGTACTCAGGGATGGTTTCTCTGTCCAAATGGCCGTCTGTAACAAGGGTGTAATGCTCACCAAAAGCAGACTTCAGTTTAAACGGCAGCCCTGGAGACACTTTTAATGTCACCTGTCCGTTTTTACCTGAATCCAAGTCCTTTGTGCTGATGAATGCAATTACAGTGCCTGTTGGTGCATCCTCGCTGATTGGACTGGTGAGGGATGTTAACGTCACTTCCGGCGTGTTATCGTTCACATCCGATATTTCCACTTTGATGTGACATGCACCCTCCATGGCGGGAGTTCCACCGTCCCTGGCCTGAACGGTGATGTCATATACACTCGCCTGTTCATAATCCACCTCGCCGATAACCCGGAGTTCTCCGCTTTTAGCATCCACACTGAACACCTCGAGAATTCTCTCTGGTGTGTATTTACTAAATAAGAAAGATATTTCTCCGTTCGTTCCTGAGTCTACATCTGTGGCGTTTAATCGGACCACAGTAGTGCCAATAGGAGAGTTCTCCAAAAGGCTGACCCGTTTCACTGGCTCCTCAAAAACGGGCGCGTTGTCGTTCACATCCAGTACAGTGATCAGCAATAACGTGGTGCCGGATTTCTCTGGCTGTCCGCCGTCCACCGCCGTCAGCAGGAGGCGATACGCGGCGCGCGTCTCGCGATCCAAAGCCTTCTCCAGCACAAGCTCGGGAACTTTACTGCCGTCGCTTTTCGTCTCGACGTTTAACGCGAAGAAGTCGTTCTGCTCGAGACGGTAGGTCCGCAGCGAGTTGACGCCCACGTCGGGGTCGCGCGCGCTCTCCAGGCGGAAGCGGGTCCCCGGCGCGGCCGCCTCCGAGACCTCCAGCGATGAGTTCCGAGCCGGGAACTGCGGCGAGTTGTCGTTTACATCAACAACGTCTACAACGACGCGCTGCATCTCTAACGGGTTGTGGAGAACTATTTTGAGGTGTAATGGACATGTTAAACTCAACCCACACAAGCGCTCCCTGTCGATGGTCTCTCTAATGACTAAGGCACCGCTAACGGAGTTGATCTCGAAATACTGAGCGCTGGAGTCCGAATTCACGAGCTTAACGTTCCTTTCACTAATCTTCTGAACCGTGAGACCCAAGTCTTTCGCTATGTTCCCGACAAAAGAGCCCGGTTGATGCTCTTCGGCCACCGAATAGCGGAGCTCTGAAGTGGCGCTTGAGAGGCAGGACAGGGAGGAGAGGGCGAGCCAGAGCGCGGGCCATTCCGAGCAGCGGCTCCTCTTTCTCCGCTCCATCATGAGCTCACACAGGTCTGAATCAGAAGTTTCCTTGTGATCAAACCATAGTTGTCGTCAAATATTAATCCTCAGCATGCCATTCGAACCTTAATCCGTTTGACGTGGAGCAGACCTAAACGACTGAAACAATCCATGGCACCCGAAAACGTTTCGGTAAATTAACATAAAAGGAAAGAAGAAAACACGCAAAACCCCATCCGGCCGTCTCCCTAACCTCCGCGCGCTGACTGGGCCTCTCCAGTGCGCGCACGAGGGAGGAGCCGCGGCCACAAAGGGCTCCTTCTGATTGGCTGAGAGTGCCAACGCGCGCAGGAGGGAGGAACCCCGACCGCGAAGGAAGGACACACACACACACACACACACACACTTACTTTTCAGACCCAAAAAACTTTTCATCACAGGGTCAGTGTGGCTTAGCCAGAATGCGAATCCACTGTGTCTCAGTGCCTCGATGCCATTTGTTAAATCAGACATTAAGGATGTACGACGCTGCTTCAGACTACAGTAGTACGTTTTTTTTTCGTATTATGCAAAATTACGTTTGTAGACTATTTTATGTGCTTTTAAGATCTCTCCGAGCTACTAACGGAATATTCTGTTTGTTTTTTTTTTTTCATTATTTCTTTCTTTCTGTCTTTCTGGCACTGAAAGAAGGGAAGCCCCCAAAACATCAAGACCTATAACCAACTCCACAAGTTCACTGTCACTGCTGCGAAGTCAAGAGTGAGCCACCGGACGGCACTGTTTCTTAATCAGCTCAACATTTCTTTTTCTTAGTTTAAAGGGTTTGCATGGACCTTTATTATATTTCTGCTTTCTACAAAAGTTCAAAAGAAATCAGGAAGCCAAGCTCTCATTAAGACAATTTTAGTTTGGAAGAAGTTTACATTATAAAACATAAACATACAAAACATCTGTAAATATTTCTAGTCTTCAAGGGCCAAGGGTTGACCTGTGTCAAATGTTTAAACCATCATTCAAGGAGCTTCATATAGTCAGTTGGATGGACATTAATGTAAATGTCATTTTAAATCTCGATCTTCAGAAATAATTCATTGCTATATGGGGTGCTTGATAAAGCTACTACAGGAAGTATACAATCAACCGAAAGAAGCATACAACTGTCTCTGTCTGTATATTCTCATATCCAAGTGATTTTTTGGCTTTACGTCCACATTGAAATATGTCACAGCCCACAGTTTATAGCACAATATATCTTCCAGATTCATGCAGAAAAGATTTACAACAATAGAGTCATATAAGGATTCAATCTGTTAAAGAGAACCCCATCTGTGCTCTCAACTGTATATAACATGTACTGTCTGCCTCATTCTGACAGCCAAAGGCATAAAATTCTTTGTCTTACATCTCACAATATCCATATCAATCAGAGAAATATGTCAAGATCTGCTATTGAAGTAAAAGATAACATACCTTTCTATAGTATATAGACACATGTCATGCTGTATACTCTTAAAGAAGACTATTTACAGGTTCGTTGAATGTTTAATAGTTCTAGCTTTCTGAAAGTGTTCTAGTTGGGAACCCGAGTAGGGTGCTAGAAGGTATCTCACTTAACTTACTAATAGTTAAAATATTGAATTTAACAAACATACTATATAGATAAAGCACATAAGCATAACTTACTACATTACACTAATGCATAGATCCAACATCATAATATATGAAAAAAAAAAACGTTTAGTTCAGACTATACCCTTTCAGCAAAAGTTCCAAGTAGTTTACATTTTGTTGACCATGCAAAGAACACTCTTTTTTTTTGGCTAGTACTTGATATACTTAATACTAATACTAATACTGATAATACTTGGCTTTAATACTTGATGCTGATGCTGAAGCTGATATGACTAATATTTCCTTAGCATTTCCTGTTGGTGTAGAGACATCACTGTATGAGCCAATAGGAGAACGACAGCAACAGTCAACTTGAGCATAAATAAATCACAAGGTCTTATTAAATTAGAGAACACTTACAATACTTTATCTTTGTCCTTGAATAAAAACAATCCAACATATTTTAACATATCAAACTACAAAAGAACAAACTATTCAAACTATATGTTACAAAATGCTGATAAAATATCTCAATGTAATTTGTAAACACTTAAAGTGCTTACTAAGTTTCTTTGTTAAAATTATTTATGATTTATTAGCGCTGAAGTACTTATTCTGAAATAATGGGTAGTTAAGGAACCTTAATTGTGTGAAGCATTTCACATTAAAGCAACAATATTGAGTTATATAATATGAACTAATATTATGTTTGTTGCATTACACATGTCAGGCAGATTTTAGTATTAGCTCTATAATGAATAATTATTTATAATAGAATCATTTATTCATTCATCTTCACTAAGCACTTTATCCTGATAAGGGACGTGGTGGATCTATAGACTGTCCTGGGAGCACTGAATGTGAAGTGGGAATACACTCTGGATGGGACATCAATCTATCGCAGAGCACACATTATTATTATTATTATTATTATTATTATTATTATTATTATTATTATTATTATTATTATTGGTGTTGTTGTTGTTGTTGTTGTTGTTGTTGTTGTTGTTGTTATTAAGAAGAAGAAGCCCTGTGGTAGGTGCTGGGGGATCAGGTTTCTTTAGTGCCGACTTGTGGTGGAACACACAAATAACACCGTTCTCTGAATGCGCACGTGTCAGAGTGCAGTGCAGCACCAGGGTGCGGCGCACCACATGCACACACAAATAAGAAGAGAGCTCTTTGCTTGCTGTGTGTTTAACATTTGCATCAAAAGAGCGGACACTTAAATTGTATGCACGGTCATAAACATACCCAAAGGGAAAAACACGTCAGAATTCATATGCTCAGGTACTCTTTAATATAAGCTCAACTGTGGCTCAGTCGGTAGAGCGGGTTGTCCACTAATCCACTAATCGTAGGGTTGGTGGTTCGAATCCCGGCCCGGGTGATCCCATGCCGAAGTGTCCTTGGGCAAGACACTGAACCCTAAGTTGCCCCCGATGGCAAGCTAGCACCTTACATGCAGTTCTGCTACCATTGGTGTGTGAATGTGTCTCATTTGTAAGTCGCTTTGGATAAAAGCGTCTGCTAAATGAGTAAATATATATATATATATATATATATATATATATATAAAAGAGAGCGCGAAAGAGCAGGAGCTGGGGGAGAATGAATGAGAGACTTTCAGCACCACGAGCGCGAACAGCGCCACTCAGAGCGGAGGCTTCGCTTACTTTCCTCCACCAACAGCTTCTCAAACAAACCAAGAGTTTTATCACAAAACACACAAAAAAAACTCCCACCAAGAACTGAATTAATTCGCCATTTCCCAGAATACAAACAAAAAATATGATGGCTCGTGACAGGCAGTAGCATAAATTAATTAGCGACGATGCTCAAGACACATTACAAAAAAAGAAAGGAATATGGAAATTGCTACTATTGACATCTTTCTAGAATGACAAACTGGTTAGGGCAGTGGCGGGTCAGTGATCAGGGTTACTGATCAAAAGGTAGAGAGTTTAAATCCCAGGAATGCTCCAGGAGTATACACCATAACTGATCTGAAGCTCGGACACTGGCTTCTTTGAAAACTGGGTAATGGGTTAAACAAAATTTAATTGAACTACACACAGGTCCCAGGGTTCCCAGGGTTTGTCCTGAGAGGAGTTTAGAATGTTCTTCCCTAGGAATTGTCCCTAGGTGTGAATGTGTGTGCACCCAGTGTTCCAGCTACACCATGTTAAAAAAAACATCCATCCATCCTTTACCGCTTACTCCTTTATCAGGGTCATGGGGAACCTGGAGCCTATCCCAGGAAGCATCGGGCACAAGGCGGGGTACAACCTGGACAGGGTGCCAGTCCATCGCAGGGCACAATCACATTTGTGAGAACATTCAAGCTCAGCACACACTCGAACCTCGGACCTGTGAGGCGAACCTGCTAACCACTAAGCCACCGTGCCCCATGACCAAACCTTCAAACCTAATTTGAATGAAGGAATGGATGAATTTGTGCATAAAGTACATTCCATAGAAATAGGTTAAAGATCATATATGTAGATTCAGAATAAACTTCAGATCTACTTAAACATTTAATATATATAAAGACATAGAAATGAGAATATCAGCTTCATATAGTTATCGTGAAAAAAACACTGTTTGATTACAGTTTCACATAATGTTGCAGACTGTTCAACACAGCAGCTGTAATAAATGAGGAGTCAGACTTCAGAACAGAAAGCATTGTATGAAAGCCCTCCCCCCGCCCCTCAAAAAAACAACAAAAAAAAACAAAGACAGTTGTTTACTGCTGAATTGATAAATTAATTTATTTTAATGTCCTATTGCCAGGATTGTGATGAAACCATCATGTAAGCAACATCAGTCACATTCCTGTGAGGTTATTTAGAAAACTAAGAGGACTTCAATATAAATATTTAAGTTCATACATCAGTTTTCTATGAATTAAATAAATATGTAGTTGGCAAACTCTTCACACACTTTATTATATAAAAGCCACTTCAATGTCAAAGCTTCAAACCCTCCTACGGTCCCAAGAAACCCAACAAGAGCACCATAGCCTCACAGCTACATCTTATTAACACTCAATTTTCAGAATGGCCATACAAAATCCCAGGTTTTAGTACCAGTGTAATTCAAAGTGTGATTTTCAAAGTGTGATTTTAATAGACTAACCAGGAAGACGTGCATGTCTTAAAGACTTCAAAAAGAAATAATTCTTACCTTTATTGAATCAAAAACAGGAGACCAGAATAAAGCAGGGACAGGACAGGCGGCCACAACAGCACAGGCAGGAGGACAGCATGAAAAAAGATTGAACATGAAGGAAATAAGTTAGAACAATAAACTCCTCTGACACATTTGGGACCAAACGCATACTTACCTATCCTCTGCACAATTACAAGCTGATTTGAATTTATATATTAACTAAAGGTTTGTGGAGACATGACATGTGACCAGAAATACAACTCTAAAATAATTAGAGAAAAAAAATCTAAAGTTACAGTACACATAATTAATTGATACAGATGTGTGTGTGTGTGTGTGTGTGTGTGTAAGAGTGAGAGAGAGAGAGAGAGAGAGAGAGAGAGAGAGAGAGAGAGAGATGTTGGAAGCATCATGGTTTTATTTTAAATTTAATTTAGCTTAATTTTCTTGCTCAGTATTGTCAATGTATTACATACAGTATTGCTGTATGGACCCTCTGAACAGGGAAGAAATCTACAATATCCTCCATGATTTATTCAAAATTGAGGTCAATGTGCACATGAACGCACGCACACACATGCGTACACACACACACACACACACACACACACACACACACACACACGCCCTTCCCCCATTACATTAGAATAGAGCTATAGGTCAGTGGAATACATTATTAATTGCAGGGGTATTTCATCTCCTACAGACCCACTACCTTTACTGTAGATCATTACACATGGCTTTGAGCCTTTCACTGCCCCCCTGTGGACTGTGACATAATGGTACAGTCTACATGTGAGTCAGCTTGTTGCTGTGGCAACACATCCTATCTAAGGATGAAAGTGGGCTAGAAGGAGGGGGAAAACCCATACATAAAAATAAATGGTAAATCGGCACTTATATAACACTTTTAAACCTTAGCGGTTCAACAAAGCACTTTACACTGTTTCCATACACCCCCCCCCACCCCGCACCCGCACCACACACACCAATGACTGCAGAGCTGCCATGCAAGGCACACATGATGCAAAGGCCTATGTGACAGGGCAACTTCATTTGAAGAATATAAAAGTCCAATTGAAATGAGTGAGAGAAGTGTGTTTTCATTAACAATAAAGTTGTGTACAATAGGTGCATGTGTTAATCCCATCCTCATCTCTTAACATTTCATATGAATCATGTTGTGACAAGTGTTGAAAAGAGTTAGCAAATGTGAGATTATTTTGTGAAGGTGAAGCAAGAGTCTAGTTTCATTTAAACTGAACAGGAAGCAGTCAAGCACACACAGCACAAAGACTGCAGAGGGGTGCAGCTGGAGAGGGGGAAGGGAGGAGGGATGAAGTACAAGGAAAAATGACTGAAAAAGCACTGTTCCTCTTCTTCAGACATTATTCAGCAACTATATTGCCATCTTATACAAAATCGTTATGTAATCCTCAGTGCATCAGCAATGATTTGATATACACAGTTCCATCAAGAACTAGGAGGAGGAGAAACACAATCACAGATCTATCTATCTATCTATCTATCTATCTATCTATCTATCTATCTATCTATCTATCTATCTATCTATCTATCTATCTATCTATCTATAAAAAGAGACACTGCCCATCTGACACTGCAGGCACTGGGTGCTGCAGTGGAATGGCACAGTGCTGATTCATGTCAGGTCAAGACAATAAACAATACAGTCTAAATACACTCTACACTCCACACGACAAATTCTATAGCTCACTGAGTGCTTATCTGAACAACTTGGTCAATATAACCAGAAACACAACTGAAATGTAATTACAAATACCTGATAAACAACATATAACAACATACACCAACATTAGAGATACAGTACATTATATCATACTAATATGATACCAACTCTCACTCTAAATATTTAAAGAGAACAAATATTTAAAGAGAACAAAGGAAAAAGAGAGAAAAGACACACAAACAACCCCGAAACAAAATAACAAATATAAAATCAGGTATGTAAGTATGTAGCCTATGTATGTATGTTTGTATGTGAATGACGGAGTACTGTCAATGCAAATGATTTTATTTCTAAGTAATACAGTTTGTTACAGTCTGAAAATTTGTTTATCTAAAGATGCTACAGTATATAGATATGTACTATATTTTAATAGTTTAAATTACTGATCAACATTTTTGTAGTCCCCCCAAATAAACACACACACACACACACACACACACACTCACACACTCACACACACTCTTTGCAACATCAACTTTGAATGGAAGTCACCCCGGCTGGCATTAAGCCCCTTAAAATATGTCTAAAATTGCAAACAAAACAACTGTATTGATTAAATCTAGTTACAGATAAAGTGTTGGCCCATTATACATTTTTCTATAGGCCCAAAATGGTCAGTTCAGTTTTTTAAATGAGAAATGAGGCAATAATTACATCTATGATTTTATAGAGAAACTCAGGGGCATGTGCCATAAACACTGGTCTTGCAAATGGGTATAGATTTCAGAACCTGGCTTAACTAAGCCCAGATGAAGAAGTACATGGCTAAAGTTCTCTCTCTCTCTCTCTCTCTCTCTCTCTCTCCCTCTCTCTCTCGCAAAGAGAGATATATTAAGTTTAAGTAACACGAAGTGGTGTTGTACTATGTTGTGCACCATAGTACTATTTTTTCTTGTTGGTTAAGGTCTTGCAAAAATAAGCCTAGTAACTTTATAAGCATAAACTTAGTTTCCATAGAACCATGCATGTCCGCTGCACAACACTCTAATGAAACCCAGTGTGAAGCCACAACATAACCCACATTGTTTCTACTTGTAGAGAACAACCTCCACATCTGTCTGCCACATGAGCTTTGTACCCCTGGCCACTGTCTTCACAAATCACTAAGCAACAAAGGACATATGGTTGCCTGTGGTGTAATAGGGAAATAAACACAAGATACCAGCCACATAAAGGTGCTTCAGCATTATTAGTTTAATTGCTGTTTCCTGTCACCCACCACATCTACAAGAGACCAGGATATAAATGAAGCATTTATATAAACATATAATAAGGTCATGAATGGTTAAGACGAGGGTGGAAATATTCAGATCTACCCGGATTTTATACACAGGTAAGTGAGCAGTGAGGCAGGGTAGCATCATTGAACCTTTTTTTTTTTTTTCATATTTTCTGCTTAATGTTGTCTGAAGATCCAATGGATGAGGAGAAGTGTTCAAAAATCTCATGAAAAGGTAAGCAACAACAAACAAAATGTAAAAATTGCAAATAATCTCTCTCTCTCTCTTTCTCTCTATCTATCTCTAGCTCACACACAAATTTACATTAACTAATTTCCTAACGTTTTATGTAAAGCAACTTACAATTGAGAGAGAATGCAATTCAACAATTGAGAGTTAAGGGTCACGTTCAATGGCAGCATGGCTGAACTGGGACCTCCCCCTCTCTTTTAACCAAGTCATAATCACTTTACTTTTTGTATCTGCATTCTTCTTCTTCTTCTTTTTTTTTTTTTTTTTACTACTCTGCAACCATTTCTCATTTTGGTTCATTATTCTACAAACGGTAAAATGGCACTGTTCACAAATTATTATTTGCAATAGAGCAATTAAGTATGCAATAGAGTACCTATTATGTACCTATTGAGCACACATCATAGAGAATGATTTACAAACTTTCAGTTTACAACTGTCATTCATGGAAAATATTTTAAGGTCCTCACCTCAACCTTAACATCTGGGTCAATGGAGTGCTTGGTTTGTCTTGGCACAGTCCTTGTGCCTCCTATGTCAACGTTCAAAAGACTCTGACTAGAAGATGGGGCAAATTTAATATCACTCTTTCTAGAGTCAGCGGTTCCATAGATCTCATAATTAAACGCTTGTTTCAAAGTTCCTGTTCCCCCGACGTCTGCGTAAAGAGGTGGATAATACGGAATAACTGGCAGATTGGCACCGGATTTATAAAACATCCGCTCCCGTCTCCACCTGTAGCATTTGACTGATAATATAGTTATGATGGAGACGATAAAGAGAAAAGAAACTACAGCCAAGGCCAGGACTAGATAAAATGTCAGGTTTTCGTTGTATTCCTTGTCGTGCGTAAAGTCAGTGAACTCGGAGAGGACTTCAGGGAAAGTGTCCGCCACCGCCACGTTAACATTGACTGTAGCTGAACGAGAGGGCTGTCCGTTGTCCTCCACTACAACAGTGAGCTTCTGTTTCACAGCATCTTTATCAGTGACTTGGCGCACAGTTCTTATTTCTCCATTCTGTAAGCCCACTTCAAACAGCGTCCTGTCTGCCGCTTTCTGCAGTTTATATGAGAGCCAGGCATTCTGTCCAGAGTCCACATCCACAGCCACCACTTTAGTGACAAGATAGCCCACATCTGCTGAACGAGGCACCATTTCAGCCACCACAGAGCCACCGGTTTGTACTGGATACAGGATCTGAGGCGCGTTGTCATTCTGGTCCTGAATAAAAAAGTTTACTGTTGCGTTGCTACTCAAAGAAGGTGAACCAGCATCTTGCGCTCTAATAGTAACGCTGAACGACTTAATTTGCTCATAATCGAATGAGTTAATCGCGTAAAGCTTACCATTGTCGGAATCAATCGAAATTAATGATGATGCTGGTCTTCCATTCACATCTTTGTCGACAATGAAGTAACACACACGTGCGTTTGCGCCCAAATCCTCATCGGTCGCTTTCACGGTGAGCACAATTAAAGAAGGTGAATTATTCTCAGGGATGTGCGCATCGTATGTCTCCCGTTCAAAACGTGGCGAATGGTCATTTATGTCAGATATCTTTACTAGCAATGTTTTTTTACTAGACAGCGATGGGAGACCGCCATCTTTGGCCGTGATTGTGATATTATATTCCGCAGTTTGCTCTCTGTCTAAGATGGAGGCTGTCACTATGCTGTAGTAATTGGACAGGGACGATTCGGTTCTGAAAGGGAGATTGCCATCAATCCAGCAGGTGATCTTTCCGTTTTCCTCAGAGTCGCTGTCTTGTACGTTGATCATGGCTACTACAGTGCCTGGAGGCGAGTTTTCGGGTAGCGTGTTGGAAAAGGACATGAGCGTCATTTTAGGCGCATCATCATTCACGTCTGTCACTTCAATTACAACCTCACAGGAGTCGGCTAAACCTCCCTGGTCCTTTGCCTGGATTTTAAATTCATGAACGGTCGTGTCCTCGAAATCCAGCTCTCCAGAAAGCCTTATCTCACCAGTGGATTCATTGATTGTGAAAAGCTCTCTGATTTTAGGTGTAGTGTGTTCAAAATAATAGCCAATTTGTCCATTTGATGCTGTATCTGCGTCCGTGGCATTAACTGTAATCAGTAACGCCCCCTTTGCTGTGTTTTCAGGGACAGATATTCTATAAGAACTCGTTTTGAAGACAGGTGCGTTGTCATTAATATCTAAAACAACAACATGAATTTTTACAGTGCCAGATCGTTTAGGGCTGCCTCCATCTATAGCGGTTACTGTTAGATACAAATGTTCTTCCTGTTCTCTGTCTAATGGCGTCTGTAAAACAAGCTCGACATTTTTTCCACTACCTGCTCGACTCTGTGTTTTCAGTGTAAAATGCTCGGAAGGGTCAATTGAATAGCTCTGAATGCTGTTGATTCCCACGTCGGCGTCGAGAGCTCTATCCAGAGCAAAGCGCGCTCCTACAGAAGCTGATTCACTGATCTCCAGTTTAATTTCCCCTCGTGGAAATGCAGGACTGTTATCGTTCACGTCTAATATTTCCACGGTGACCCTGTAGAGCTCGATCGGGTTTTCCATAATGATCTCGAAGCTGATGCTGCACATAGACGTTGAGGAAGAGCACAGACTCTCCCTGTCCATCCTCTCCTTTACTGTGATATGTCCTTTCTCTCTGACCAGCTGCACATAGTCGCGCCCGCTCGCCGCGAAGATACGAGCCTTTCCCTCAATCAGCCGCTTAGGCTCCATATTCAGGTCCTTCACAACATCTCCGACTAAAGCACCAGGTGACATTTCTTCAGCCACTGAATAACGGAGCTGCCCGGATGCGCCATTGAGCAAGTGCAAACACAGAAAAAGCACACAAGAACGCCATGCGACAAAGATGTTTTCCCTCATGATGATACAGCAGAGTTACCGAGTCCCTTATAAGACTAAAACACAATATCCTCGTGATTAATCATGAATAGCCCAACTCACTCGATTCAATAATCGATAGAAAAGGAAAACAAAGCATACAAAATCCTATACCCAGTCTTTATACAATCTGAAATGGGAATCCGAGACAGCAGACATGCGCGAATGGCAGTAAGAAGGGAAGTGTAGGATTTTTATGCCTCAGAAAAATCAACTTTATTGATCAACAGCGACCCTTATGGATCAGAATAAGCATTACAGAAAATATAAAAATGACCGCCGTGAAAGAGGGTAGAATGTTCTCTAAATAATAATAATAATAATAATAATAATAATAATAATAATAATAATAATAATAATAATAATAATAATAATAATAATTACACAGAGGAGATATGGATGAAGCTATACCTCATATAAGTGGCTGCATGGTCCATTCATATATTATGCGTGCAGATGTGTATGTATCTGAACATTTATATATAGTATGTAAGCAATATAGTCATTTTGAAAATCTCAATTATAATTTTAGCAATAATAGAAGCCGTTATTTTGGCAAATATACATTACACTATAGTGAAATTCTTTATTCGCATATCCCAGCTTGTAAGGAAGCTGGGGACAGAGCACAGGGTCATCCATGATACGGCGCCCATTGAACCAAAAGGGCTAAAGGCCTTGCTCGGGGGTTTGATAGTGGCAGTTTGGCTGTGCTGGCACTTGTACTCTCGACCTCTAATCAGCAAGCCAAAGCCTTGAACAACTGAACCACCACTGCCTCAAAATAATGTCCATATGTAAGATATACAAATGTATGAGAAAATACATATGTAAGCTCATGCGCAGTACAAATGTAAAGTATAACTGTATGTTTTAATCGAATGTACAAACTCTTAAATACTTTAAGCGAAAAAATCTGGAAGGTATTAAAATTGATATTATTGTTGTCAATACTATTGAAGGAGAATAACTGTCCAAAGCTATTCCGTTCGTTTAAACAACAGACAGACATGCAGTCTTCATCATGAAGATCTCACCTGGTTCTCAGTTTGTCCATGCAGAAGTGTCTGAGTTCCATTTGCGTCCAGGCTAATGACACTCTGACTATACGGTCTGACATACTTCATATCACTTTTTCGGGAATCAGCAGTTCCACAAATTTCATAATTAAATGCTTGTTTTAAAGTTCCCGTACCACCTACGTCTGCGTAAAGAGGTGGATAATACGGAATAACTGGCAGATTGGCACCGGATTTATAAAACATCCGCTCACGTCTCCATCTGTAGCATTTCACTGACAGTATAGCTATGATGGACACGATAAAGAGAAAAGAAACTACAGCCAAGGCCAGGACTAGATAAAATGTCAGGTTTTCGTTGTATTCCGTGTCGTGCGTAAAGTCAGTGAACTCGGAGAGGACTTCAGGGAAAGTGTCCGCCACCGCCACGTTAACATTGACTGTAGCTGAACGAGAGGGCTGTCCGTTGTCCTCCACTACAACAGTGAGCTTCTGTTTCACAGCATCTTTATCAGTGACTTGCCGCACAGTTCTTATTTCTCCATTCTGTAAGCCCACTTCAAACAGCGCCCTGTCTGCCGCTTTCTGCAGTTTATATGAGAGCCAGGCATTCTGTCCAGAGTCCACATCCACAGCCACCACTTTAGTGACAAGATAGCCCACATCTGCTGAACGAGGCACCATTTCAGCCACCACAGAGCCACCGGTTTGTACCGGATACAGTATCTGAGGCGCGTTGTCATTCTGGTCCTGAATAATAATTTTCACACTCACGTTGCTACTGAGAGGCGGGTTGCCTCCGTCCTGCGCTTTTACGCGAATATTGAACTCTTTTGTTTGCTCGAAATCAAAAGATCGAATAGCAAGAATCTCTCCGCTGTCTGCGTTAACTGAAATATAAGACGAAGCAGAAACTCCGTTCACAGAAAGATCTTCTAAAAAATAAGAAATGCGCGCATTATTACCAGAGTCTCTGTCAGTTGCTGTCACTGCAAATATAGACACTCCAGGTGAATTATTTTCCATCACATAAGCGGTGTATGAGTGACGCTGGAAAACAGGGGCGTTGTCGTTCATATCAGATATTTTAAGCCTCAGTGTTTTATTTGTAGATAAAGATGGAGATCCTTCATCTGTAGCTGTGATCGTTATATTGTATTCAGAAAACATTTCACGATCTAAAATACGGTCAGTAACTAAACTATAGAAATTAGAGGATGTGGCTTTGATGCGAAATGGCAGATCTGAATTCACTGTGCACTTAACTTGACCGTTTTTCCCGGAGTCTATATCTTTAATATTCAACATCGCTACAACAGAATCCAGGACGGAATCTTCTGGGATTGGGTTAGAAAATGAAATAACACTGATAAGAGGGAAATTGTCATTAACATCAGTAATTTCAATTAGCACCTTACTAGTATCAATTAATCCACCATTATCAATTGCCTCAACATCTATTTCGTATTGTTTGGATTTTTCTAAATCCAAGAAACCTTTCACTTTAATTTCTCCAGTATCTGAATCAATGCTGAACAAATCCATGGCCTCTTTTCCGGTGCTTTGTGAAAATGAATAGGTAACCTCACTATTAGATCCTTTGTCCATGTCAGTAGCACTGACTGTCACTACTAAACTAGCTTTCGGAATATTTTCTGACAAAGACACTCGGTATATTGGCTGACTGAACACAGGTGAATTGTCGTTTGCATCAAGAACAGTGACAGTTATCTTAACTGTTCCAGATTTCTGAGGAGATCCACCATCAAATGCTGTCAAAATTAACTGATGCTCCTCTTGAAGCTCTCTGTCTAACGGAGTTTTTAATACCATCTCAACATATTTGCTGCCATCGTTACGAGATAATTCTTTTAAAGTGAAATGATCCGTGGGATTAAGTGTGTATCGTTGCAGTGTATTCAGCCCAACATCGGGATCATGCGCACTGTCTAACGAAAACCGCGAACCGGGGGCTGCAGATTCCGATATTTCAACACGGATTCCTCTTTTGTCGAAAGCAGGGGCATGATCATTGATATCCAATATTTCAACATCAATTCGATGCAGCTCCACTGGATTATCTAGAATAATCTGAAAATGTAAAGAGCATGGAGACACTTGAGCGCACAGCTCCTCTCTATCTATCCTCTCTCTCACTATCAGAGTGCCTTTATCCACATTCAGACCGATGTACTCACGACTGTCCTCCGTAAAGATCCGCGCTCGGCCAGATTTCATTCTCTTTACATCCAAACCGAGATCCTGAACGATATTTCCCACCACCGATCCCTTGTTCATCTCCTCGGGAATAGAATAACGGACCTGCCCGTGCGCACCAGCCATGACAAAAGCAAATCCAACCAGAAGCATTGTCAGCCATGTCGAAATGCGGACAATAGAGCCACTTATCCGGGCACCGGAGGAATAAAAACCAACCATCTTATAAATATTCCAAAACAGGCAGGATAAAGACATTTATAATCGGACATACATTTAAAAAATGAAATATATTCCTGAAGTGCTGAAAGGCAATGCTTCCGGGATGTTTATTTAACCAACAGAAAGTCCAAAGTGAAGAGAAATCCTGTCTGCACACAGTCGTAATACAGAGGAGGATCTAAAAATCAGCATTTAAAAGCTGTACACGCTGACCAACAGCGTCACTCAGAGCATTAACACATTATTACAAATAATCGGAAGTATAAAGTACAGAAGAAATTCTACATACTTATTAAAACTTACGAATCATTTTAGAGGAGATGATTTTTTACCTGAATAAACCTGAACACGAATAGGCTATTTCTATTGTTCCTCAAAAACTATTCCATGAAAATGATTAAATCACTTATATTTCAGTACAGCTCTTCCAATGACTCTTTAAATAGCTGTAGAATCCTGACTCTACTTTTTATTTGTTTAATTTCTTTAGCATCAAATCCAACCCTTGCATTTCAAATAAAAACGTTGTCTACATTAAATCAATCTTTATCTATCTATCTATCTATCTATCTATCTATCTATCTATCTATCTATCTATCTATCTATCTATCTATCTATCCATATATATAATTATATATATATATATATATATATATATATACCAATCTGTAGAGATAAAACAGCAATTGACCATTGCTCAAAGACATTCTATAACAATGCCACTTGGAACCGGTCACTTATTTATTTATTTATTTATTTTTCCAAAATAGAGAATCGTTCAGAAATTTTCTTTACAAAAAATCGATTACGAGTACTGGAAAGATCTACTGCAGTAAGATGTCTCACCTGATCATGGTCGTCACTAGTTTTCATCTTTTGCGCATGCGTAAGAGTCTGAGTTCCACTTGTGTCCAGACTAATGATGCTCTCAGTAGGAGGTCTGGCGTATTTCAGATCACTCTTTCTAGAGTCAGTGGTTGTGTAAGCTTCATAATTGTACATATGCTGTAAAGTTCCGGTTCCCCCGACGTCTGCGTAAAGAGGTGGATAATACGGAATAACTGGCAGATTGGCACCGGATTTATAAAACATCCGCTCACGTCTCCATCTGTAGCATTTCACTGACAGTATAGCTATGATGGACACGATGAAGAGAAAAGAAACTACAGCCAAGGCCAGGACTAGATAAAATGTCAGGTTTTCGTTGTATTCCTTGTCGTGCGTAAAGTCAGTGAACTCGGAGAGG
>JAFFST010050607.1:166527-179568 GCA_022414735.1 Noturus placidus | reverse complement strand
TTCTCCCTCTCCCCTTCTCCCTGTCCCCTTCTCCCTCTCCCCTTCTCCCTCTCCTTCTCCCCTCTCCCTTCTCCCCTCTCCCTTCTCCCTCTCCCTTCTCCCTCTCCCTTCTCCCTCTCCCTCTCTCTCTCCCCCCTCTCCCCTTCTCCCTCTCCCCTTCCCCTTCTCCCTCTCCCTTCTCCATCTCCCATCTCCCCTTCTCCCTCTCCCATCTCCCTCTCTCTCTCTCTCCCTCTCCCCTTCTCCCTCTCCCCATCTCCCATATCCCCTTCTCCCTCTCCCCTTCTCCCTCTCCCTTCTCCCTCTCTCCCTCTCCCATCTCCCCCTCTCCCCTTCTCCCTCTCCCATCTCCCCTCTCCCTTCTCCCTCTCCCTTCTCCCCTCTCCCTCTCCCTCTCCCCCTCCCCTTCTCCCTCTCCCCTTCCCCTTCTCCCTCTCCCTTCTCCATCTCCCATCTCCCCTTCTCCCTCTCCCATCTCCCTCTCTCCCTCTCCCCTTCTCCCTCTCCCTTCTCCCTCTCCCTTTCTCCCTCTCCCCTTCCCCTTCTCCCTCTCCCTTCTCCATCTCCCATCTCCCCTTCTCCCTCTCCCATCTCCCTCTCTCTCTTCCTCTCTCTCTGTCCCTCTCCCATCTCTCATTCTCTCTCCCTCTCTCTCTCCCTCTCTCTCTCTCCCTCTCCTCTCTCTCTCTCCCTCCCTCTCCCATCTCTCATTCTCTCTCCCTCTCTCTCTTCCTCTCTCTCTGTCCCTCTCCCATCTCTCATTCTCTCTCCCTCTCTCGCTCCCTCTCTCTCTCTCTCCCTCTCTCTCTCCCTCTCCTCCATCTCTCTCTTCCTCTCTCTCCCTCTCTCTCTCCCATCTCTCTCTCCCTCTCCCATCTCTCATTCTCTCTCCCTCTCCCATCTCTCCCTCTCCCATCTCTCTCTCTCTCTCTCTCTCTCTCTCTCTCTCCCTCTCTGAAAGACATGGACAGCATGAAAAGCTGTCCATGAGCTGAAACGCTCTCATGTTTCTGCTCTGTTCTTGTGCATGTACACAAGAGCAAAAATAAATAAGCTCACAAACAAATTCACAGTTTCAAGGCTCATCAAGGTTCTTTACAAGTGTGCCCCTTGAAACTGCTGCACCCAGCTTTGTGAGATGTCCAGGTTATGATTGTCTGGTAAACATCTTTTCCCATATAAGCTCTGGGCTCTCCATCTCCTTCAGCTACCCTTGGCCTCAGCATTGCTTCTCTGAAAATTGCCCCCTTACCTGGTCACTGACTTTTGGTGGATGGCCTCCTCTAGGCAGAGTTACACCTATTCTATAATGTTCAAAGTGTACTTTTTTTAATACGCAAACTTTGATTGATACTTGCCCAGAGCGTTCTCCTGGACTTGTTTGGATAGTCCTTGGTTATAATAATGCTGTCTGTTTAAGGATGTTCTCTAACATCTCTGAGATCATATGACACTTTAATTGCACACAGGTGAACTCTATAAAAAATGACGACTTTTGGTGGCAACAGGTTGCAGCAGACCTCATTTAGGGGTTTCAGAGCAATGTGGGAAAATGCTGATGCAATCACATCTTTTACATTTTTTTATTTGCATATTAACTATATACATTTTTACCCTCACTTTAGCCCATTATCATTGGCTATTTTTGCGTAGATTCAATGCAAACAATCCCAATTATAGGCAAGTTCAGTTTCAGGTTGTAAGAATACAAAATGTGGAAAAGTTTAAAGTCCCCATTAAGTGCTCTGAAATGCAAAGCATTATTCAATGTCTTGATGTAGGGTGCTTCTCAAATACTCAAATTGTCCTCGTTTCCTCGTTCCTCCGTCCTCCAGCCCGTGATCCGGAAATCGATCGAAGTTAGACTTCTTGAAGGACATATCGATTCTCTAATTGCATCTCTACGAGTGAGGAACATGGACTGAGGAAGCTTCCAGAGGCTCTAGGAGCGAGGATACACAGGTGTATTCTATGTGGAAGTGTGTCTTGTCGAAAAACCTGACACAAGTATAAATTCCCCTCCTCCTTTAAATCTGCCACACTCTCAACAAAAAGTCCTTTGATGATGCGATGGAATTTAGTGTGAAATATAATGAAATAATAATATGATTACAATGAGTATTGTAATTAATTGATCCTTACATATTTGGATATGCAAAGCTGCACAAAAGATGTGATAAATTATGTATTGTTCAGTAATTCTTTGTTGAATAATCCAGACATGTCACATACTATCAGTGCATTTTGCTTTATTAAGAATGTTGTTATTAACCAAACTCCAACAACATTACGGCAGATCCCTGAAACTCAGTGACGTTATCCAGCTGCACATCATTAATTGATGTCGCTGTGAAGTCACGTTTGAGAGCGCGAGGATATTCCATTCGACTCGCTTCCATTCTTCTCTCCTCGCATCTCATCCTTGCATCCTTCCCTTGCATCCTAAGGGGCAAAGTTAAGATGCAAGGAAAGGAAATGAGGATGCACAAATAAGAAATGAGAAACACCCCTTGTTTCCACTGAAACAGGAAGTCAGGGTGGGACATATTGAGTGGCCCCTCCCCTTTTTAAAATAGCCAATAGAATTTAGTTTATCTTACAGACCGGGCTAAGTCTTGACAGTAGCTGCGTTTACATGGACAACAATAATCCACTCTTAATCCGATTAAGATCGTACTTTGATTAAGAAAGTAGCATGTAAACAGCAATTTTTACTTACCTTAATCTAATTAAGATGATAATGTAATTAAGCTCTAATCGAATTAAGACAGGTGCAGTACTCCTGTTTTAGTCGTATTATGGGCGTGTATTACAGACATGTAAACACCTTAATCACATGATGAACATTGTGTGAGTTTTCACCGCATTTTGCGACAGGACACGATCACACACAGCAGTGCTTTTTACTGTGAACAAGAGAGTTCGGCTGCGTCCCAAACTGCATACTTCCCTACTATAGGTCTGTAGTGGGGGAAAATACATGTATCTCGGCTACTATATAGATGGTAAGTACGTGGTTATTAGCACATACAGCATGACAAATAATTAACTGCACTTAAAACGTTTGTAAAAATAATTAAATAAAAACACACAAAACTGTATATGGTACCATAACGAAGACGAACTGTATGCCGATACATGAAATTCTGGAGGGACGGCGTGGCGCGGTGGCGTAATGACTCTTAATCTAAATATGATCTATAACATGTAAAACGGGAACATGACCGGAGTATTCTAAAAGCGACTCATGTAAACACCTTAATCACATTATTATCTTAATCAGAGTAAGGTCAATAATTAGATTACTGCTGTCCATGTAAATGTAGTCAGTGACTACCATGAGTGCATTTTATTGGACAGAAGTGCAGAATGATGTCATCACAATTGATGGTTCGTATTGGTGGTAGAGAGAGATGCTAATTTTGCATCTAATTGTAAGTTTGAAATTGTTTTGGTGCATGAATTTTCGGGGAATGTTCAAGTGTACCTGTGTTCCCAGGCTCCTATGTTGCACCCCATCCACCTTGTACCCTGCCTTGTGCCCGATGGTCTATGGGATGAATGTAGACTACACTATTTTCATCATGTTCATCATGTGTAACCTGTTACATCATGTGTGTTCTGTTACATGAGCAACTTACTCTTTGCCACAAGCATTTCAGTGTACATACATCTTTGCATACGGTGCAAATGATAAATAAACCTGACTTGTGAAGCGAAAGCTGTCAGCCTTCAAACAAAGCACACAGGAGAGGGTCATGACCCTGTTCATTTTACATTGATGACATTGCAGAATACACCTACAGCTTAGTCTTTGTCCAGTCTTCACATTAGAGCTTAGTCTCTGTCCAATCTTCATATTAGAGCTTAGTCTGTGTCCAATCTTCACATTAGAGCTTAGTCTGTGTCCAGTCTTCACATTAGAGCTTAGTCTGTGACTGGTTTTCAAATTAGGGCTTAGTCTGTGTCCGGTCTTCACATTGGGGCTTAGTCTGTGTCCAGTCTTCACATTAAAGCTTAGTCTGTGTCCAGTCTTCACATTAGGGCTGAGTTTGTGTCCGGTCTTCACATTAGGGCTGAGTCTGTGTCCAGTCTTCAAATTAGGGATTAGTCTGTGTCCGCACTTTGCATTAGGACTTAGTCTGTGTCCGGTCTTCACATTAGGGCTTAGTCTGTCCAGTCTTCACATTATTATTATTCATTTTACATTGCAGGATACACCTACATTTCATCTTTATTTGGAGACAAAGTTCTAGTTCAAAGCCAATGGAAATGTGGCTTCCTTTTTCTTTTGCGCTCTACTGTAAGTCGAGTAAAAGTAGTTAGCGACAATAGAAAATATACAGAAAATATCTATGAGATGTAATCAATGTCTAACAAACCTTTGGATATGTTAATGAAGTGTACTCAATATGTAACCAACATTTAGAACTCTTACTTAAGCATAATCGAATGACCAATACTGGTATAAAGGCATAATCTATATGTATAATCAATAGTTAAAAGCATAATCTAAATCCTTTGCGTTGAAAGGAGTCCTTTGAGGTGGTTCGGGAACCTGGCAAGGATGCCCCCTGGGCGCCTCCCTAGGGAGGTATTCCAGGCACATCCAACTGGGAGGAGACCTCGGGGAAGACCCAGGACTAGGTGGAAAGACTATATTTCCACACTGACCTGGGAACGCCTCGGGATCCCCCAGTCAGAGCTGGTTAATGTTGCTCAGGAAGGAAGTTTGGGGTTCCTTGCTGGAGCTGCTACCCCCGCGTCCCGATTACGGATAAGCGGTTGAGGATGGATGGATGGATGGATGGATAATCTAAATCCATAGAACAAGGGTTGATCAATTTATATTCTGAGTGGATTTGAGTTGGATGAATGCCATGTCTTTCTGTACAACAAAAGTTCTTCTGTACCAGCTACCACTTTTCTGCACAGCAATAAATTGATATTGGACATTCACTTTTGTTGGAGAAAACTTTGAAGCCAGGTGCCTAGGAAGCTTGAAGATGGCCTCAGGAAGGGAGTGTGGTTCAAGGAATGGACACAGGCCTAAGTGAAGCCATCTTCATGTAGAAAGGAAGAAACCTTGTCCTCATTAAACCTTTGAAGAACATACAACTGGCTGTACATGCGCCACAAATGTGGAGTATCATCTGGATATGAATAATTAGTTAAGGCAGTAGTCTGTTTTAAAAAGCAAAAACTGAATGCCACACCTAGGGATAATGTTACTGCTTTAGGGAGGTATATAATGACATGTACAAGGGGACTCTCTGCAGACAGCCACACTTTGTTGGTTTCCAATACAGTTTATTTACTTTTGACATAAACTCTATGTCTCAGAAGTTTTTTTTACTTTGGTTAAAAATGTAGATTTTTAGTTTCTACACGACTTTTACGCGAAAGCTACCGGAAGGACTTTTACTTTGAAAACGTCCCGTCGGCCATCTTGGACGTGTAGACGGAATCGAGCGTGGTTACAACTGAAGGGGTAAAAAAAAAAAAAAAAAAAAAAAAAAAAGTTCCTCGCCGTACATCTGTCGACTGAAAAGGAAAATGTCAGGAGACGACGACCAGCAAGAGCAGACCATCGCCGACGACCTGGTCGTCACTAAATACAAAATGGGCGCCGACATAGCGAACTGTAAGTGTGGCTCAACGCTTGAAATGAAGCTTGTCGGCGGAAACGCAAAGTCCCGGTGTAACTTAGCTTCCCGCCGCTTCTTCTCTTCACAGTGTACCTGGGCTGAATCCCAAATGATTCAGTAATCCCTTTACTAGTGTGCTACATAGGGTAAGACTTAATGGCTTCTTCAGCCTGTCACGCGGTCGATTTAGCGTCTAAAAGTTTTGTTATTATAAAATGTTTGCTAACATGTGTCCAGTCTGAGTAGCTGCTCCTGCTGCCATTAGAGACAGTCATCAGTCACATATAAGTGTGAGAGCCTCATCTCAAATTCAGCCTGTACTCTGTAATAAAGTGCACTACATAGGGTGCCACAGCATGTCGCCTTGTGTATACAATACCGAGCTGTAGAAGTGTCTTCAAGTGTTCAATAGACCACAGAAACGTGTTCGAATCCTCCGTAGGCCTGTAGAACTGTTATTTGAACGGACTTCACTCACTTAAAAAGAGCTTCTGTGTGAAACTTTGGTACTTGTGCATGGGATTTCCGCCTTATGTCTCTCTCCATTAGCTTGACAGCTTCCATGTTGAGCACGTGCATCTTGTCCAGAGGTAGCTGGGGGACATGGTCTGGCAGGGCCGAGCTCCTTCTGTCGAAGATGATAAGACGTCTTCAAGATAAGAGTTTGTTTTTGGCACTGCGAAGATTGTTTTGCAATTGAGACACCACCGGTAGTTCTGTGGGAATTGTTTCATGGAACCAAGTGCAACAGCACCGCCGGCGGTCCAAAAGGTATGAAGGAGTGAAGCTGGGGCTGATTTCTTTCCAGCCCAGACTGTAGATTCACATCATAATGAACTCGGATTAGCGGTTGAGTCTCTCATCCTAGTCCTCAGCCCCCGAAATAATCCTTTGAAGGAGAAACTAGATAGAATACGTACATCATTACAACTATTCTGTCGACCTTGTTCGGTGTTGGGAGCGAAGCCAGCGTGAACCCATTACGGTCTTGAAACGCTTACAGTACATACACGCTGAGATTTTACCTGTCGCTGTGCCTTCTGTAGGCATTCCTACTATTAGTTTCTATAGTAACGTAAGGTCCACGAAACAGTTCGGATCGTGCACTCTACTGTTTGTAGTCGCTCCAAATTTGCATAAAGTTCAACTTTTCTCAGCTTTGTAGAGACCCTGGACACGCCCACATCACATCTCGTCGCCAATGGACGCTGTCGCTCACGTTGCCAGCTGTGGTGGAAAATAAATAGCCTGCGGTCAGTTTGTTGCTGCGAGTCGCTGTATGTGTGAACGTAGCATTTGCGATTTGTCTGCCCAGGTGTGTGTGGAAGAGTTTGACATGGATGAGACCTTCTGATCTACTCACCCATAATATTTTCATTGTTGAGCGTTTAGCCCTTCCGTTTATTGTGTGTCTTATCACTCGGCTTACTGAATCTGGCCAAAACTGTTAGGGGATAAGACAACTGTAGCTTTTAATGTGATTAAATTGAAGTTTGCAGAAGCATCTCTATATCCGATGGCTGCTTGTGAAAAACAAAACAAACAAAAAGCCATGGAATTCCTTAATTATAATAGTCACCGCTTTGTGTGTGTACGTATGTGTTCTCTCCACCAGTGGCTCTGCGGGCTGTCGTAGAGGCGGCCAAGCCGGGTGTCTCTGTGCTCAGCTTGTGTGAGAAAGGAGACGCCTTCATTACTGCCGAGACGAGCAAGGTGTTTAAAAAGGAGAAGGAGATCAAGAAAGGTAATGGTGCTGGCATGCTGCACGTCCTCAGTCTGCCTATTTGAAAGTTTCACGGAGATTTGTGTAGAACGCTTTTAAAGGTGCGTTGTTGTTGCGTGCTCAACAGGTATCGCTTTCCCCACCTGTGTGTCCGTCAACAACTGTGTGTGCCACTTCTCTCCTCTGAAGAGTGACCCTGACTACACACTGCAGGATGGTGACTTGGTTAAAATGTAACTTATCTATTACTTCAAGATGTTTTTAAATGATCTGTATAAACGAGAAAAAATAAATCATTTCTAGCCACAGGCCTGTTTATGTAACGTTTGCTTGCCATGAAGGGTGTGTCTTTATTTTCCCTGTTTTCGCAGCGATCTCGGAGTTCACGTGGACGGCTTCATCTCCAACATAGCGCACAGCCTGGTGGTTGGAGCGACCAAGGTTTCTCACGTCATTCCTGTTACTACTGGCTGCTCGAATGCATTAATCGGTTTTATACAAACATAAACAAGCACCTCATTTCATTTAAACCCAAGTGACCGTTCTGTGCTTTTCTCTCAGGAAGCACCGGTGACTGGCCGGAAGGCGGATGTGATCAAAGCTGCCTACCTGTGTGCTGAAGCAGCTCTGCGGCTTGTTAAGCCTGGAAACCAGGTGAGTGGACTGACGGCATGGATCAGGGGTTGTTGTCTGGTGGACCAACAGTGGATCGACCCAAGCACTCAAATCATACTGTACCAGAACCTAGTGCTATAAACTAGAAACCCGATACTGAACTATTTCAAAAAGTGCACGGGGTATATCTTGGGAAAAACGTGCCATGTTATTTGAGGAATCATTGGCATTAGGGCTTAGTCTGTGTCCTGTCTTCACATTTAGAGCTGAGTCTGTGTCCGGTCTTCACATTTAGAGCTGAGTCTGTGTCCGGTCTTCACATTTAGAGCTGAGTCTGTGTCCGGTCTTCACATTAGAGCTGAGTCTGTGTCCGGTCTTCGCATTAGGGCTGAGTCTGTGTCCGGTCTTCGCATTAGGGCTGAGTCTGTGTCCGGTCTTCACATTTAAAGCTGAGTCTGTGTCCGGTCTTCGCATTTAGGGCTGAGTCTGTGTCCGGTCTTCGCATTTAGGGCTGAGTCTGTGTCCGGTCTTCACATTTAAAGCTGAGTCTGTGTCCGGTCTTCACATTTAAAGCTGAGTCTGTGTCCGGTCTTCACATTAGGGCTGAGTCTGTGTCCGGTCTTTGCGTTGGGTGCAGTTTGTCTCCACTTTTGGTAATAGGGTTGGTTTGTGTCCTGTCTTGGCATTAGAGTACAGTTTGTCTGCCATCTTGGCATTAGTGATCACTCTGTGACCTGTTCAACAGCTGGATTTTGGATTTGGTCTCTGAAATCATTTGGATACACATAGTCCTACTTTCATTTCTGCCCTCTTTTCTCCTGTGCATTCCCTTCAGAAGTTCAATATATTCTTGCAACCGTTGTTCAGCTGCTTAATCACGCTAATGTGTTATTTCTTGTCCGCCTGTTTCAGAACACTCAGGTCACCGAAGCCTGGAATAAGATCGCGGAGTCCTTCAAATGCACAGCCATAGAGGGTAAGATGCACACCAGTGAGCTACACACGCATGCGTTATTGCATGAAGGAAGAAACTGACTTACCAGCTGTATGTCTGTGTGCTGTTTAGGGCTGCAGCAAACTATTATTTTAATAATCGATTAATCGGACGACTATTTTTTCGATTAATTAAATTTATCATTATTATAACCAGTGTCCCTGTGTTGTCTGTAGGAATGCTGTCCCATCAGCTGAAGCAGCACATCATTGATGGAGAGAAGACCATCATTCAGAACCCTACAGACCAGCAGAGGTGAAGTGGTTTATGCTTTGTGGGAATGTTTCTTCTTAAATCAGGAAAAAGGAATGTTGTGTGGCTGTTGAATAAATTTAAGCAAAAAAGTCTAGAAGGGTTTTTATTTTGAAACTTCAAATTCTTACTCCCTGTGCAGGAAGGATCATGAGAAAGCTGAGTTTGAGGTGCATGAAGTGTTTGCCGTGGATGTGCTGATCAGCACAGGAGAGGGGAAGGTGAGCGGCAGTTCATCTCGCGGTCCAGCGTCTCTGTAACCCTTTTCTCCAGCCGTGTGATCTTAACACACAACCGCCCCTTCTCTTAATCTAGGCTAAAGACTCAGGACAGAGGACCACCGTTTACAAGCGAGACCCGAGCAAACAGTACGGGTTGAAAATGAAGACCTCGAGGGCGTTTTTCAGTGAGGTGGAGAAACGCTACGACACCATGCCTTTCACTCTCAGGTGTGTTTTTGCCTTTGAGGAATTTGCATACTTTTTGAATTCACCCTATTGTTGCGAGATTACAGGTCGAACGCTGGAAAGGCACTGCATAATTATCCTTGCTATCCAAGCAACTATCCCAACTCATGGGTGTCTGAGCTCGTGTACAGTTGAAAAGATGCAGTGGCTGTGTGTGTCTTTGAGAGGGTATAAAAGCACATGTTAACACATACTAGTCAAACTGAGACCCTAACTCTCCTGTTTCTCTCTCTCTCTCTCTGTGTCTGTCTCTCTGTCTGTCTGTCTCAGGGCGTTCGAGGACGAGAGCAAGGCTCGGCTGGGTGTTGTGGAGTGTGCCAAACACGAGCTGCTGCAGCCTTTCACCGTCCTGCATGAGAAGGAAGGTGAGTGACAGTGATTTAGTTCTGAACTGTCATTCACAGAAAGACCAACAAGAAATGAGGAACCCCCCCATCCAGTCCCGTTGCATTATATATTTTACCCTCAGTGCAGAGAGATCTAACTAAAGCAAACTTGTATCTATCTTTACACGATATAACATACCATTAATATGTCAATCATTTTTATTCTGATCGTTTCCTCACACCGAGTCTCTCTTTTTTTTTTTTTTTTCCCAGGCGAGCACGTGGCGCAGTTTAAATTCACCGTGATGCTGATGGCCAACGGACCCCTGAGAATCACCAACAGTCCCTTTGAGCCGGAGCTGTACAAGTCCGAGCACGAGGTGCAGGATCCTCAGCTCAAGGTAAGCTGGGGTGAGAAAAAAAAAGCATTGGATTATGGCGTGTCCTCTTTTGGTGTCATGCAGCATTCAGCATTTTAGGTTGATCGATTGCCTCTTCCCCCTCTTTCTGCAGGCTTTGTTGCAAAGCTCAGTCAGCCGGAAGGCCCAAAAGAAGAAGAAAAAGAAGGTTGGTTCTTTCCGCTGCTTGGAAACATGCACAAGTTGAACTTGAGTTTCCTACGTCAGAGTTTTAGTCTGTGCTAAGTGACGTGTTGATGGAATAAGCCCAGTTCACGCTGTAACAACACCGACGGTCATGGAATTGTTGGTCGTGGAATGTCTGAGCAGGGTTTTATGTTGTGTGGTTTTTTTTTTTTTGTTTGTTTCCCCCAACAAACTGACGTAATCTGACCTGGGCACGAGCTGTCGCCATGTCAATGAGGCAAGCGTCCCTGAATTCTCTGTAGAAACAAAAGCCTGTGCACTAGGCAGATGATTCTCGACAAATCATAAAGTAGAGGATCAATTATGTGTTTGTGTTTATTAAATAAAAGTTTATTTGGACCCCTGGTAGGATCATCAACTCTTTTGTGTTTTGGTTTTAATCTGAATCAACCACTAATAGCCTTTTTTTCTGCTTCACGAAGTAAGAAGTTAAATCGCAACAAATGTTTCTAACTTAATCAGATGAATGATTTGGATTATAGTGTAGTATTATTAAGTGGAATCATCCTTTTTTCATTTTTTATCTCAGGCCTCTAAGACAGCAGAGAACGCCACTGGACAACCGATGGAGGTGGAGACAGAAACTGCCAAGTAGAAAAAGCCTCCTCTTCCCCCTACTGCCAATAATACTGACCGACGGAGAATAGAAGAGTCCCAACATGCCCCACTGAGACGCCTCCAGCCTTTAGCCTTCTATCAGCCTGTAACTCTGTATGACCGCTATGAAGTCCACACATCAGTTTTGAGTTCCCACAGCTCGTGTAGTCTGGTGACGTTAACAAAACTGGCTTCTCTACAGGAGGTTACAGATGGGGAAGTGCTACACACCAACTGACTGCCTTTCTTTACAGGGCTGCATGTTAAGTGGGGTTGCCCCTCTTATAAAAATAATGATATTAATGAAAAAATATTTTTCTTATTAAACTGTCATTGTAAAACCAATCACGGAAAATAAAAGCAAAGTGGCGGCAACAGCGAAGTATCATTACTCCAGTGTGCCGATTATTCTTTAAGGGACTCGAGACTCATGTTTGAAAGCGTTAGCCTTTGTGATGAGTGACCTGATCTATTGAGAGAGCTGTTGTAGACGTGTAGCTGCTCAAACATGGATATGATCTCTGTTTCAGCAACGACCGAAGTGTTATGAGCTGGAATGTGGTGATGTCTGGTGTTAGAACTATAACACGACTGACTTTATTTTATATTTTTCCTAGATATAGAAATCTAGAAAGCTGTTGTCATTTTTTTACAGCTGACCTGTGTGTCTGGCCCTAAGAGCTAAACAAGCCTGCCATTCTTTTATAACTTCCAAAAAAATAAATGACTGTGGCCAAATATAGTAACTGTAGTCTGATTTCTAAATGCCCTGTACTTTTTACCTTCCTGCAATTCTGCAACTGCCCATGAGCTTATTGTAGCAAAACAATCTTGGGTTTTATCTTTTACATATTTTTGCTGTTGTACATATAACACTGAATAATTTGTTCAACTGTGCTAGTACAAATAGCTGAAATATAAAACATAAATCCTTTTAAATGTAATCATTTTCATGCATTATTTGTTTTAAAAACTTGAGATGACTCGTTTATAGAACAAACAGCGTGTTGACATTTTCCTTGGTGGATTTTGAAAAAAAAATGTTATTACATGGGCTACAATGTTAGCATGACTTTTTCTACACAATATCCACGTTTGTAAAATGATAAACAAATATCCAAGTCCTGTAGTGTTTGTTACAGTCGACAATAAATCCCTGATCACATTAATTGAAATTTTAAATGTGTTTATACTTTTATCTCAGATCTTTTTGAAAACAATTCCCTATGAACATTAACATGCATTTATTTGATATTTTATGAGCTTAAAAAAAAGAACAAATAAAGTAGGAATAGTGGCAAGTGAAATAAATTGCTGTATAAATAATTGAAAAAAAAAAAAGTCATCAGACACCCTTCCAGTTCAACTCGTTAGGCCTTAATTAAGCAGGCAGGTCAGGAATGGATATCATGAATAAGAATTTTAGATCAATGTAACTATTCGGACTATTCCAAACCTGGTGTTAACCTTTACCTCTATAAGCTCCTCTATGCAGCTGACTGAGGACAAGGAAATGAAGCTAATTGAGTCCTACAAAGCACAGGAAGGCTATAAAAGTATATCAAGTAGGCTGGAAGAAAAAATGCCTAGAAACGAGAATGAAAAAGGACGTAAATGGAAATGCGTGAGGAATTTATTTGTAGCCGTGCATACGGTTCTTCTCCCGTTCTCTCTGCTCATGAGCTAGTCTCAGCTCCAGTGCGGTTTCATGTGCGAGTCTCGCGGCGTCCTCAGCCTCCTCAATCTTGGGGTCGTCCATATATTACATCATCAGGGACGGGGTGGGGGGGGGGGGGAAGGGTAGGATGACGACA
>JAFFST010050607.1:127804-144422 GCA_022414735.1 Noturus placidus | reverse complement strand
TATATATATATATATATATATATATATATATATATATGTATACACACAGTGCCTTGGGAAAGTATTTTATATATATATATCTTTTTCTCTCTGCTACAGATGCTGGATATCAACTGGACAGGACTCACCAACCTATTGGACATTCCAGGTCTGAAGTAAGCGGTGCACTTTTATTTATTTATTTATCTATTTATTTATTTATTTATTTATTTATTTAACCTGAGATGAGTTACATAAGTTTAATGTTCCATTAACATTCCTGTGTTTTGTCATCTGTGTGTCATCTACCAAGAATCATTGGGAAACTGGCCTGATTATTTAAACGCTGCTGAGTTCACCATGGTGACTCACAGATAATCAGTGTTGCTCCATTTTCCCCCTGCGTTCATTTACAGTGCCATGTCGGACACTATGGTAATGGACGCTATCGCCTCTTTCCTGGTGCTCCCCAACCGCCTCACTGTCCCTTTGGTGGCTGATTTGCACTTAGCGCAGCTCCGCTCCCCTCTACCACGGGTAATGCAGTATTCAGCAGCTACGCTACAGTCATACAGCTCCATGACATATATATATGTGTGTGTGTGTGTGTGTGTGTGTGTGTGTGTGTGTGTGTGTTCGTTCATGTCCCATTCAACGCTGTTGCTAATAAAGGAATGCTCTGTTTCCTCATCAAATCAAATTGGTACAATAGCTCTAAAGCATAGCTTTACAGAGATCTTCATTTTGGATTGAGTTACATTGTTACTAACATTGCCATTGTGTGACCTCTCCACCATAATAATGGTTTCTTCTAAATGTTTTACAGAAGGCTTGTTTTGAGAATTTATTTCACCAAGTACTAATTACACTAATGGCTAATTAGATATTTGTATGAGTCAATGCTGTACATAAATAAACATCAGCTGAAGACCGAGAATCGGGTGCAAGATGATGTTTAGATATAATGTGCTGATTAATTGTAACTTTTACAATCATGACACTATCTCTCTGCTGGCAGCCTCTTCTCAGCTATCAGAATGTCTGTTTCCTAAAATGGCCGATGTTCTAGAACGTTAAGTCACAACAAATGACAACATCTGAGACAGATCCTATATTAACCCGTTTAATCCCACAATAGTGACCGTAAAAAAAATTTGGGATTAAACAGGTTAATATAACATCTTTAAGACTGCCACATTGATTCTTACTTGAAATGTGATCAGTTTAAGTACACTTATGTGTGTATTGATGAAACACAGGCATTTGCTTTTTAATAATAAACGTGTATTAAATCAAATGGACCTGAACGTTCCGATTATCTCTTTTCCTGTCAGAATTATGTACTCCGTCCTCTTTTCCACAGGGCATTGTGCGGATCCAATTGGTGGAAGCCGAGAACCTGGCCGCCAAGGACAACTTCATGAAGGGCGTGATTGCCGGCAAGTCGGACCCGTATGCCGTGCTGAGGGTTGGCACGCAGACGTTCACGTCACGCCACGTGGACAACAACCTCAACCCGCAGTGGAGGGAGATGTATGAGGTGAGAGTGTAGTGTTAGTCAAGTGTGATGTTTCTCTTTGTAAACAAGTCTTAATCAGCCTATTTTGTTTTGTAGTAAGAGATCGCGCAGAGAATTTAGATGGAGGTTTTTTAAGTCACTGAAGAAACCATATGACGTAATAGACCACTTTTAGACAGAAACATCAGTGAAGCTGTCTTAAATTACCTATAGAGAGAGAAGCAAGTAAGGCAACATTGAATATTCTGTACAAATACAATGCTTTTCAACATTGTTACATTCATTAATTCATATTGAGTGACCATTCTATTCTAGACATAGTCAATGTAGATCTAGAGTCTATACCATATAGACTGGGCTTGAAGCTGGAATACCAAACCCCTGGGTGGGACACCAAAATATAATACATCGTTATTTTGCAGAAAAATAATGCCTGTGACTTTTGCCCAGTACTTTTAATGGTCTGTGAAAACCTGTTGTATGGTGACTTAATTCTGGTGACCATCCCAGTATGACTTATTAATCCTAGCTAGGCTTTCAGCAGAGATCATGTCCGGTAAAGCGCAAGCTTAACAAATGCAGTGGTCAAAGCAGTCAGTCTGCCTAAACATGCTAGCTCCTTGCTAGCTAAGTGTGATTTTTCTCTTACAACCAATGCAATACTTTGATGGTGTTGTTGTCTATATACATGCTGTAGCAAAAGCCTAATTAATAGAGTTTATCATTAGATATGTGATGGAAACTGCTGTCAGAAGGTTAGAACACTCATGTTGTACAGTCTGAATGAAATCTTTCCTCCATTTTCCTTTCTTTAAAAACGCTAGAGCATGTGATCGAGACGCATGCCAGAAACGTGTCCGGTTTTCAGAACTATTTACATTTACATTTATTCATTTAGCAGACGCTTTTATCCAAAGCGACTTACAGAGCACACTCACACACCAATGGTAGCAGAGCTGCATGCAAGGTGCTAGCTTACCATTGGGGGCAACTTAGGGTTCAGTGTCTTGCCCAAGGACACTTCGGCATGGGATCACCCGGGCCGGGATTCGAACCACCAACCCCACGATTAGTGGATTAGTGGACAACCCGCTCTACCGACTGAGCCACAGCCGTCGTAGAACTATACGGTGCAAAATGTCAGTACCGTGCATTTTCTCGTCAAACCAAAACCCGAGGCACACCGTTGAGTGATCACTAAAGTGTTCTTCACATGAATTTGTGTTTAATGAGCAGACTAATCTCTACTGACTACCGTCTTTGTTTACTCTTCCTTGTTGCTGTTGCTGGGAGAATGCCTTGGTTATAAGGACGTTTAACAGTAACTATGTTTAAAGCAACCATGTGTTTTTTTTTGTTTGTTTGTTTATATATATATAAAGATGTGATCATCATGTATAAACAGAGGTTGAGGTTAGGCTTTCTGACAATGATTGCACAACACATATTGTTAACTTCTGCTATTTGTGTGTGTGGTGTGTGTGTGTGTGTGTGTGTGTGTGTGTGTGTGTGTGTGTGTGTGTGTGTGTGTGTATTAGGTGATAGTTCATGAGGTCCCTGGCCAGGAACTGGAAGTGGAGATATTTGATAAAGACCCTGATCAGGATGATTTCCTAGGGAGGTATGACACTGTTTCGTTATGAAAATATCAATTTTAGCCAGTTCCTTAGTCTACCCCTTCCTTAGTCTCTTGACCTGCTCTTCATTGTTTCGTTTTATTTTTTTGTTTTTTTTTGCTCCCAGGATCAAGATGGACTTGGGTATTGTGAAGAAAGCACGAGTTTTGGATGAGGTTAAGACCTTTTATTTTCCTGCTATAAAAACACTGTTATGTCAACTTTGTTCTCCTTCTCTGGTTTCCTGAGTTCCTCACTGGCATACAGAAAATGCGTGACTCACTTTTCCCTCAATTTAGTATGCAGTGGTTTAGTCATTTATTTCCTCTACTCCCCCACTCTGATTCTAGATGGTTCCGTCTGATGTTTTTCCCCCTCTTCCACACCCCTAATCTTTGTTTTCAGTGGTTCACTCTGAACGATACACCAACTGGAAAGGTTCATCTCAAGCTTGAGTGGCTTTCACTGCTGCCCTCTGCAGAGCGTCTTACTGAGGTTAGAGTTCACTCATAAGTCCAATCTAGTCTAGTATCAGACAACAATTAAGCCTTGTGTGTGTGATTGAAGCAACCTCCCATTAGACATTGCTTCTTAGAAAATTCTCTTCCAACTGGTTTTTCAATGCCTTGTTTTATTCTATAGGTCCTCCAGAAGAACCAAAACATCACCACCTTCGGTAAGACTGATCCTCCCTCTGCTGCCATCTTGACCGTGTACCTGGATCGGGCCCAGGATCTTCCTGTAAGTCCCACTTTCAGTTTTGAAGCGTTTCCCTATGCGCTCTGATTTTGCATAGTTCCTGGTGTATTGGATGTGTGGATAACCTGTGCAGTGTTTTTATTTTTTATACAGATGAAGAAAGGCAATAAGGATCCTAGTCCTTTGGTGCAGCTTTCTGTGCAGGATACCACCAAAGAGAGCAGGGTGAGTCTGTTAACTTGTGTTAAACATCCCAATACTCTAAGTACTCTGGGGATATAACTGAATATTGATGTTGTTTGGAATACAGAAGAGATAATATGATGTAAACAAATACATAAGCCACATAGTGGTTCATATTTTCATAAAAAGGAAAAAAAAAGCATCACACCCATTTTTATACAGATATTTATACCTACTGTACACACTCCTCTTTTATTCTTTTCCCCATTTCAGACTTCTTATGGCACCAGCAACCCAGTGTGGGAGGAAGCCTTTACCTTTTTCATCCATGATCCTCGCAAACAAGACCTTGACATTCAGGCACGTCTTACTGCCAACCGATTACAGATTGCATTAAGAAGTCTTTACTTGCTCAGCCTCACTGCTTCTTCAGACTGTGTTGAAGAAATGATCTCACCTGGATGGTTTTAAGCTGCTAGCCACCAATTTGCATTATGCTGTTTGGAGCTGGATAACTAAATACTCATTTCTTTCACCGAGAAACTTCCATGATATAAATTGTGGAATCATCAAAATAAGATGTTGAATCAGACATGTTAGCATGTTAGACTGTGGCCAGACTAATGCCAATGGAGAGGTCAGCCACCAATTTGCATGATGCAAATGGGTACATCATAATATAAGGTCAATGGCTGTCACTTGAACAATTGCACATTTTGTAGTGTTACAACATGAAACTGAAACGGACTTAACTGGGATTAAAATGGCATGAACCTACACAGAGTAGACCATAACATTGAAGTGGTGAGGAAAGAAAATCCGTTTATTTTCCAAATTGTTTACAATTATACAAGTTAGCTCCAGAACACTAATTTGTTACTGGTTACAGTGATCTTAATTTCTTGTATAAAAGCAATATCACACTTGCAATCATACTGTTATACTGCATATACTATTAATAATATGATACGTATATTATTAACTGCAGCTGAATCACAGCCATGCTGATATTCTCTATAACTATAGATAACTGCACTGTTGATCATAATAGCTTCAATAATACATCATAAAAGTTATGATTCCGTAAGTATTCACCCCGTAGTTAAATTATTTCTGGTGCAGTTACTGTCACAAGTCACACGAATAGTTGACTGGAGTGTGTTTAAAGTGTCATGTGATCTCGATATAAATATTGTAGTTGTGGGTGTTCTGTGATTTTATTTTGTTGATTTTCTTTTTTGTAAAATGTCTGGTCTCTCTCTCAGGTGAAAGATGATGACCGGTCTGTGTCTCTGGGCAACCTGTCCATCCCTCTGTCTCGCCTGCTTTCTGTTGCCGAACTCAGCATGGACCAGTGGTTCCAGCTGGAGTATGCGGGCCCTGCGAGTCGCATCTATCTGAAAGTCATACTGAGGGTGAGAACAGTAATTGCAATCGGTTGTATTGCTGCAGACATGGTCTACATATAAACCCCTGGTTAGACCAGTTTAAAAAAAACAAGTTCTTTCACAGGTCAAAAAAGATCTGAACATAACATCTGTAATGGAAATATAAATTAGCTTTAGTGGTTAGCACGTTTGCGCTACACCTCTGGATTTGCGGGCTTGAATCCCACCTCTAACCTGTGTGTGTGTTTGGAGTTTACATGTTCTCCCCGTGTCTCAGGGGTTTCTTCCGGGTACTCCGGTTTCCTCCCCAGTCCAAAGACATGTGTTGTAGACTGATTGGCATTTCCAAATTGCCCGTTGTGTGTGAATGTGTGTGGAAATAATTGGTGTTTTTATTGTGTCCTCTGATGGGTTGGCATCCCGTCCAGGGTGTCCCCCGCATTGTGCCCTATAATAGGCTCTAGGCTCCCCATGACCCTGTGTTGAATAAGTGATACGGAAAATATATGGAGGTTTGTTTGAAAATGTTGAACCAAGGAAATAAAGCCTTTTTTTTTTTTTAAAGTATTTTTACATTTCCATAGAACAAAAAACAGATTAAAACAATACAATACACTTCAACACATAATCTGCAAACTGTTTGCTTTGTACCCACATCTCAGGTACTTTGGCTTAATGAAGAGTCCATTCCCACCTCACCTGTGTCCCCACTTCCCTCTGATCCATTCTCTGGAGGAGGTGAGGAAGGTATCATCTCAGACGTGACCTCAGGAGGGACCAAGAAGTTACAAACGCGTCCACAGCAAACCAGCCCAGATGCCAGTTTTGCCTCTGAGGTGAGTGTCCACCACAAAATACATACATCTGAAATATATGGGTGTGTATGTATTTTTGCTCTTAATATACTCAGTAGTGTCCAGTTAATCAAATTACTTTCAGGGAATGTCACGTGTTTGTTCCCATATTTAGTATGGTCTAAAGCAGGGGGTGTCCAATCGTATCCATAAAGGACCGGTGTGGATGCGGGTTTTCATTCCAACCAAGCAGGAGGCACACCTGATTCCACCTGTTTAATCAGTTGATCTTTGGCTTTCAATAGACTCAGGTGTGGCTTCTGCTTGGTTAGAATGAAAACCTACACCCATACCGGCCCTTTGTGGGTACGATTGGACACCCCTGTTCTAAAGACATACTTCAGTCCATTTCATTAGTTATCAGAAACTCATACACACTTAACTTCTTGATACTTATTTTTGAGGAATACAAACGCAAGTCAATTAAGTAACTCAGTTAGTCTCACACCTCTGTGGTTGGGAATTGAATCCCACTTCCGTCCTGTGTGTGTGGAGTTTGCTTATTCTCTTTGTGCTTCTGGGTACACCAGTTTCCTCCCCCAGTCCAAAGACATGTTTTAGGCTGAATGGCATTGCCAAATTGTCTGTAGTGTGTGAATGTCTGTGTGATTGTACTCTGCGATGGGTTGTCCAGGATGGTCCCCCCGTCTTGTGCCCCGAGCTCCCTGGGATAGGCTCCAGGCTCCCCTTTGACCCAGTGTTGGATAAGTGGATATGGAAAATGGATGGACGGATGGAAATCGCTGCATTAAAATGGAATATATACAACTATCCTTCTTTTCTAGGGTGTCCTGAGGATCCACCTGAAGGAGGCCAAGGCACTCATAGCTAAAGATAGCTTCATGGGTGGCATGGTGAAGGGCAAAAGTGATCCCTATGTAAAGATCCGTGTGGGAGGGATGACCTTCAAGAGCCGTGTCATAAAGGAGAACCTCAACCCAGTCTGGAACGAACTTTACGAGGTACATCAACGAAACCTAACCTAAGCGTGTCTCAGTTTTGTGTAGTTTTGTCCTTGGACTCGAGTCCATTTTTCTTGCGTGATATCTGCTTTTTAATAATGTTGGGCAGCCAACATCCCACACACACACACCCACACACACACACACACATGATGATTTGTGTCTTCATTACATTGTGTGCACGACCAACTATTGGCGCACGACATAAAATTTAATGTAAACATAAAGGTGCTATTTTATAAGCTTAATAATAAATAGAAGGGAAGCCATATTGTGGAATTAAACCAGATTTATTCATTCAGTGAGTATTCACGCAGCAATATATTGGCAGTGTACTAGACACTGATTTAGACCTTTGTTTCAATACTTGCCTTATGTCATTCATATAATCCTAAAATTTGCTTTGCGCCTTCAGTGTTGGGGGTTCGAATCCAGCCTCCGCCCCATGTTCCTGAAGCTTGCATGTTCTCTCCGTGCTTCAAGGGTTTCCTCCTGTTATGCTGGTTTCCTCTCCCAATAAAAAAAATGTGCGTTGTAGCTTGATTGGCATTTCCATATTGACATTTGACCGGATGCTATTACATGCTATTTTCTTATTCATTCTGGGGTTTTTTGGTTTGTTTGGTTTTTTAAGGCATGTACTTGTGTTTAAAGGCAGTGGTCTAGATGCTATTGGATGACACTTTTACTCAAGAACAATCTGGCAACCATAGCGGTGTGAATTGCATAATCGCAAAACGTTTTCACGAACCCTACATATATCCCAAAATGTTTCAAATTCGCTGATTGGCTAGTTGATGACAGTCATCCGGCCTGCTCTTGCTCGTCTGAAGATGGTTTGCTGACTGTTTGTGGATTTGCCTCAGATTTGTGATCCAGACTTTCACTTGTTCTCTGCTTTGCATCTTCAGTGCAGAGAACTCCATGAGTTATGCATGGCTGTGTGTGCTTCCTCGCTTTGCAGGTGATTCTCACGGCACTCCCAGGCCAAGAAGTGCAGTTTGATTTGTTCGACAAAGACGTGGATCAGGACGACTTCCTCGGGAGGTACCAGCACGCCTGACCTTTCTACTTTCTTCAGAATTTGTATTTCTTTTTTTTTTGTATGCTTTCATGTACTGTACTTTCGAATCAGAGTAATGTTATCTACATTCTAGAAATATTATAGTGACTATTATAGGTATAGTCACTACTTTTGCTTACGATCATACCTTTATATATTTATTTAAACAATATATTTAGGTGCATAACATTTTTTGATAATAATTGTTTGTTGGCAGGTTTAAGCTGAGTCTGAGTGACATCATTAGCTCCCAGTTTATTGATCAGGTGAGACTTACTGCTTAATATGTGCTGTAGACTGGCAAGACCTATAAGATGAGCTTATACTGTACATGAGCAGTGAAAAGTCTGGACACGCTAGATTGACTGTACAATTTTTATTTGCCCATCAACATGTTGATACAGGCTTATGGTTTAAATATTGCCAATAAAAGGAGTGCAAATTTGTGTACCTGTGTTGTAGTGGTACGACTTGAATGACGTGAAATCAGGACGGGTTCATCTGACGTTGGAATGGGTGCCGAGAGTTTCCGACTCGACCGGACTTGATCAGGTGAACCCTAAATGTCTTCCTGCCTAAAAACATTTTTTCTATAACACTTTCCCTAGGTCATATAATGCATCCTGATTTAGAACACTGTGACAGTTTAGTTGTTTTGTCTCTTGGCGTGTTTAGATTTTGCGCTACCAGTCTCGGCAGTTGTACGTGAATAAAACCGTGCCGGCGGCAGCCATCCTCTTCACGTATGTAGAGCGAGCCCATGGTCTGCCTGTGAGTCTTTTCCTCTTTCTCTAGTATTTCTTTGCTAAAACTTGTTAAACCGTTTTTCTTTCTCACGTACTCACCGTAGATTGTATAAACAATGTAGTGGTATCCAACAGTGGCCAGTGCAGTGGTCTTTTATTTTTGTTTGTTTTTATGATTTAAAGGTGGTTATAAACATGGCAGTTATTTTAACTGAAAAAAACTGATTTTATTCAAACGATGCATTGACATCACTGTTATTTGTTGTCTGGAGCTGTAGTTACGGAGTCTGCTTTAGGGAGAAATAAAGTCTGCAAAGTACTTTTACACGAACATGTCCATGTTTTGAATGTATGTGAAACAGTCAAATGTTTGCATGCCAGTGTGTATCTGACGCACAATGCTTGGATAATGCCATTTGACGCAGGAACTGAAGTTGATTTATTTAAATTACATTTTTTTTTGTTGCTTGAACCAGTTCTCTTTGTATTTATCATGTTCATTAATATTTATCGTAGTTAAAGAAGAATGGACATGAGCCAGTAGTGGGAGCGGAGCTGGTTCTCAAGAATGTTTCCTCCAAGAGTAAAGTAAGATTTAAAAGACACAAAACTGCATGACATTGTGTATGTATTTTATATTTTCTGTTTCAGGATAAATGGTGCAATCTATTTAATGGACCAGAACTAGCTGTTCGCTGTATAATAAGATACATATTTGTTTCTTTGGGGCGTTTTTTGACAGCTTGCTGAGCGCTCTATATCTCCACACTGGGATGAAGCGTTCTGTTTTCTGGTCCACGATCCCAGAGAGGAAATCCTTACTGTCAGAGTGAGAATATGCACATTACAAATCAGAAGTGCACAACGACAGTCATTTATTTGTCTTGGACATGGTTATGTTTTTTCTTGAATATTTTGTTTATTGATATGACTCATGATTCATTGACTCGTGTGTGAGACTCATGACTCATTGTGTGTAGCTGTCTCACAGCTGGGGCCAGCCTCTGGGTGCAGTGGTTCTGCCTGTAAAAGACCTACTAAAGGAGCCGGGCTTGGTTCTGGATCGGTGGCTTCCTCTGGATGGGGCCTTGCCTGAAAGTGAGATATTGTTAAGGCTAGAGCTCAAGGTAATGACACAACTTACAGGAGCACTGTTGTGTACGAGCACAATTGTTTATAGGTCTTTTAGAATACAGTTTTGTTCATTTCAAGTTTTTTTCTATCTGTGCTCCAGCTGCTTCACTCTAAGTTGGTAGAAGGTGACGGTGCTACTAGTGGCATTGAGGAGGTGGACCACAGCATCGCCAGTGCAGAGACAGAAGTTGCAGCCAATCAGGACCTCAGACACAGGACAGCTCCCGCTCGTGGGTGGGTCACGTACACACTGACTAAATGGCTTTGATTGTTACTGTTGAATTACTGAGACACAGGTTTGCTGACAGTTTTGTTTGTGTAGAGGCGGAGATCCTGGAGCTAGTGGGCGGGGCCAGGTGAAACTCTCTATTGTTTACTCGACTGAGGAAAGCAGACTGGCCATCACTGTCTATGGCTGCAGGTTTGTTTCCAACATGCATATGTATGCGTATGTATAGGTGTGAGCTGGAGGGTGCCTGGTTCAATTATTGGTTACTGTCTGTGCATACTCTGCTCGTGCCCGTGTGGGTTTCCTCTAGTTACTTCCTGCCTCCCCATACCATGGTGGTAGATACATTGGCGACGACTCCAAGTTCCCCCTTAGGTATGAATGTATGCGAGTGCATGATGCCCTGCAGTGGACTGGTATCTCATCCAGCGTGTATTCTCAGCATGCGCCCACTGTTCACAGAACACATTTCTGAATAAGGATCCTCTGCGATTGTCATATTAATGCACAGTATAGATACCCAAACGAATAAATTACAGAATCTGCAAGATGTTAATAATAAAAAATAAATGAGAGAGAGATCATAAAAATTTCATTGCGTTTAGGGCGGCTGTAGCTCAGTCGGTAGAGCGGGTTGTCCACTAATCCACTAATCGTAGGGTTGGTGGTTCGAATCCCGGTCCGGGTGATCCCATGCCGAAGTGTCCTTGGGCAAGACACTGAACCCTAAGTTGCCCCTGATGGTAAGCTAGCACCTTGCATGCAGCTCTGCTACCATTGGTGTGTGAGTGTGTCTCATTTGTAAGTCGCTTTGGATAAAAGCGTCTGCTAAATGAATAAATGTAAATGTTTATTTATTTATTTACTTATTTAGTACCGTCCTGAATAAGCAATTTCACATAATAGATGTTTACACATAACACATGTTTACATGTAGTCCACAAGACACAATAATAACTGCATTTACACAAATGAACCAGTTCAAATGTTTACATACCCTTTAATACTGTGTGTCGTTACCTGGATGATCAATGACTGTGTTTATGTTTTGTGATAGTTGTTCACGAGATAATTCTGGGACTTGCACACGACTATTAGAAAAGGTGCAAACATTCATTAATAAGGCAACACGATGCATTAAGAGCTTTATTTTGGAGGGGGGGGGGGGTTAAACTTTTGAACAGGATGCTCAGTGAAAATTGTTAGTATTTTGTGTTCTGGGAAGCATGTAAATATCTTCTGTAGCTTCTGAATTGCAGTACTAAATGGGTAAAAAAACATATCTTTAATGGTTTTTCCTTTAATTTGTCACCCGTCTGTACATATTGACATCGTTGAGGCGTTAACAGGAATTCTTCTAATAATGTCTGTAACTTACTAAGCAGCAATCAGAAATGATCTTCTTAAAGGTGACGTACGAGTCTTTTAACCATTTAGAGTTGCGTCTAACGTTGTGGAACGTCTTCAAAGCAAGTTCCTGGTATTAAAAAAAACCTGATGTTTTACATCGTGAATTACTCTCGGAGATATTTCAATCAAAACTCCAGACACACACGGGCACAAAGTTTCTCTTCTCACACACAACTAATTTAACTTTTCTTTTCTCTGTAATGCCTGGGGATTTTCTGCTTAATATGCCTTATAGAACAGCGATGATTCTCCTTTAAACTGCCAGTTATTATATATTTTATCGAGTCCATTCTCTAATTCTATGCTTTATGTATTTTTTTTAATCTTTTGATTGCACTGTAAATCAACCTTGGGTTTTGTGAAAAGCACTATATATAAATAAACACATTGTTGTTGATGGAAGTGGTGGTGGTATAAATAAATACTTTTTTTTTTTTTTTGGTGTTTTTCCCATGTAGAAAGTTGCCGCCATGCTCCAAGGATGGCTCAGATCCCTATGTGTCCTTCATCCTCCAGCCTGACAAGAACAGAAGCACTAAAAGAAAGACCAGTGTCAAAAAGCGAGACCTCAATCCTGTATTCAACGAGAGGTAAAAGTTTCCATCACAGTACAGCAAAATCACAGGTTTTTTACATCATCAGTGGTTCAGCTAGACACAATTGAACACTGAGTGGCACTGCACTGAGTTGTAGGTTTGGTTGATTAATTTTTTTTACATTATCGACACTGTCTCTTCTTTAGGTTTGATTTCAACCTTTCCCTGGAGGAGGCTACGCAGAGACGCCTTGACCTGTCCGTCAAAAATAACGGTTCTTTCATGAGCCGTGAGAAGGAGACCATTGGCAGGGTATATCAATGATATTACTGATATTCAGTACAACAGCACGATTGCGAGTGTTCTATTGCTTTTATACAACACGTTTTCGAAAGAACAAATTAATAGAGTGTAACTAACGTTTCAGACCAAATGTGGCTGACTAGTTGGTTTATTTTTGCAGCAAACAGCCTGTAGTAGGTGTACTATCTGTTTCAGTGTAGCCAAGTAGTTCCAAAACTGCAAACACGGACGGGCAGAATGATATAAATGGTGAAATGTACCCAGGGTGTTTATACTATTATGCAAGCTTGTCTTGCAGCTGCTATATATTAGCACTCTTGGAATGCTGTTTGTCCAGTCAAATTAGTGGACTAAAATTAAATGTTGTGTGATTAGGTAATGAATAAAACACTAGTATAAAGCAATAAGCAGTGACACGGTGGTGTGGTGATATCCAATACGCTAATGCGAGCATTTTATTTTTAATTATTAAAGTGCGACATGTTTTTATCCATTTACGGAATGTCCACGAAACAAGTTAGTTCTAGTTATCACTTTATAGCATCATCAGCCTCTCTCTCTCTCTCTCTCTCTCTCTTGTTCTATCTCTCTCTCAAATAAATACATTATACAGACAATATAACAATGGGTATAGGGGTAAGGGAGAGTGCAGACAAAATTAGAGCATAAAAAGTACACCTATGAAAATGTACATGTACAGTATCTCACAAAAGTAAGCACACCCTCACAATTTTGTAAATAATTGATGATATATTTCATGTATGACACTGTGCTACAATGTAAAGTAGTGAGTTAACAGCTTGTGGCAACAAAAGTGAGTACACCCCTAAGTGAATATGTAAAAGGGCATGGAGTTCACCAGAGCTTCACAGGTTGCCACTGGAGTCCTCTTCCACTCCCCCATGATGACATGACGGAGCTGGTAGATGTTAGAGACCTTGTGCTCCTCCATCTTCCGTTTGAGGATGCCCCACAAATGCTCAACAGGTTTAGGTCTGGAGACATGCTTGGCCAGTCCATCACCTTCACCCTCAGCTTCTTTAGCAAGGCAGTGGTCGTCTTGGAGGTGTGTTTGGGGTCGTTATCATGCTCTGGTGAACTCCATGCCCAAGAGGGTTAAGGCAGTGCTGGAAAATAACGGTGGCCACAAAATATTGACACTTTGGGTCAATTTGGACATTTTCATTTAGGGGTGTACTCACTTTTGTTGAGTTATTTTGAGGGTACAGTAAATTTACACTATTACACAAGCTGTACACTCACTACTTTACATTGTAGCACAGTGTCATTTCTTCAGTGTTGTCACATGAAAAGATATCATCAAATATTTACACAAATGTGAGGAGTGTACCCACTTTTGTGAGATACTGTGTGTGTATATATAGCAAAATCCTGTGTTCATTTAACACCCTGCAGTGTTTATATATTCTGATTGGACACATGAATACTCTGGATTTCACTGTGATCGGTGTAGGTATATGTATGTACACTAAAGTGTGTTTCAGATAGGTGTTTAGCTAACCGCCAACACGTTTAGCTAGGGGTTAATGTTTGTGAACTATCTAATTTAGATTTTATAAGCTACCTAACTAATAAAAGCTTACTTGGCTATTCTTAGCTAGCTAGTTAACTCGCTCTGTCAACAGATGTTTGACCTGTAATACATTTGAATACTCAGTCATCTGGTAGTAACATTTTAATCGTGGCATAGTCGTGATGATGATAAGGCGAACTCTCTTTTGTTGCACCACTCCGGAGGTGAATTTTGTTTGCTAAAAACTCTTGAGACTGTGAGGCATTCAGAATGGCTATCTGAATGTCCTGTGGTTTTGTCTTGCAGCTGCAGTTAGATCTGAATCAGATTGACCTGAGGGCAGAGGTGGAACAGTGGTAAGCGCTTTAGGTTTTCCGTATCTCCACTTCACATGCTGTTTCAGCTATTCTTTAAAGGGATGAACTATACCCTGAAACACGTTGAATGTTTATACTGAGATTTATGTGTCTGATTATGTACTTCGTTAATTCTGGTGTTAGTTTGTAGACGTGTGTCGTATTTGCTTTATTCCTGTGAGACGTTAGCAATTGTGTGTCGCCGTTTGAGGAATTACAGGCTTATTTTATTGAAAAAATAATTTCATGGAGTCCCTCCATTTTCACAGGCTCAAAAGTAATTGGACAAACGAACATGATCATAAATATGCGGATGATTTTTAATGCTCGTATGCAAATCCTTTGCAGTCAATGACCGCGTGAAATCTGGAACCCATGGACATCACCAAATACTGAGTGTCCTCCATTGAGATGCTTTGAAAGGGCCTTTACTGCAGCCAACTTCAGTTGCTGCTTGTTGCGAGGGACTCTTTTCAAAATGGCTGTAATTCCTAAACGGTTAATGCAATATTTCCGTTAAGCCCCTTGAATTAAAAGCTGAAAGTCTATACGTCACTTACATCTTAATTGCTTCATTTCAAATCCATTGTGGTGGTGTACAGAGGCAAAATTATTAATATTGTGTCGCTGTCCAAATACTTATGGACCTGACTGTATTTACATGTATTTTCACTTTTTTCTTCTTTTTCTTTCTATTTCAGGTACGATTTAACAGAGGAGACCAATTAATCTGACCTTTTGTATGCTTACGTGACAATGCCTTTGCACCTGTATGTCTGCATCTGCATGCTGCTAAGGTCACTTTACCTGTATAGCACAGTGCAGTAGGTAGAAGATGTGTTTATGTAATGTTACGTGATTTACGCTCTGTACTTGCTATAGTTTCCAGCAATACCAAATGCATTTTGGACAGTTTGTAACGGTCAGGGCACCCCAGCAGAATATGTGCCAAAGGGTAGAAAACAGTTCAAGTATGAACAGCTTGAGAATTTAAAACACTGAATTAAAGGGACGGAAGCACTGTTCCTCTATGGTGATCTTAAATATAGTGTTTCCTTGATACGTTTTATTATTTTAGCATCAAAGACACATTCCTACATGTTTTTCATATTTTAGCATATTACATAGCAGATTGCTTGAGATTTAAAAGAAAGAAGAAAAAAAAATGACCATTTCCACTTAAAAGATGTATAAAAGCTTTATTCCTTTAAAAAACGGGTAAAAGTGTAGTTATTTAAAGAACCGTCATAGAACAGTAAGAGTCTCGTTACTGTTTCTTTATATTCTGGTGAAGTGTTTGTCTTGAAATGAATATTAATACGCCTTAGATGCACTCCCAGAAATGTCACTCTCAGAAGGGTGTGTCCTCAAGGGTACCTCTTTTGTGCTTTTAAAATGGATCATTCACATGGAAATGTGGTTGTGGTGTACCTTTTTAAAAATAATGTGGTTATTGGCGTTTTAAAGGTGCACTACATGCAACTTTCTAGGTAAACGATACACACTGAAGGTATACAGTGGATATAAAACTGGCAGGACAGAACCTTTTCTGCTTTTATTGTTAAATTTTAACCTATAAATTAAAGTCAAAAACAATAAGAATCATTTTAGGGAATTATTAAAAAAAAAAAAAAAACGATAACAAATGTAAAATAACCTGGTTGCATAAGTGTGCACACCCCTAACCTAAAACTTAGTTGAAGGAAATTTTTAGATTTTATCGTGACAGTCAGTCTTTTTGGGTAAGAGTCAATCAGTTTGGCACATCTTAACTTAGCAATATTTGACCATTTATTCCTCGCAAAAGCATTTGAACTAAATCTTCAGGTCACCCCACAAATTTTTGATTGGATTTAGATCTGGACTCCTGAAATTCCTCTTCATCATCAAAGTTTTGTGCAAAAAATGTACTGGTATTTGGAGATATTTATTATTTCCTCCACCCTGATGGAAGCCCCAGTTCCAGCAGAAGAAAGGCAGCACTAAAGCATGATGCTGCCACCACCATGCTTCACCATGGGGATGGTGTTCTTTTGGCGATGTCTTGTGAGTTTTTTTTTCTGTTCAAACATATATTTTGGAAACCTGCTATTAGAAGAGTGATAAG
>JAFFST010050607.1:106806-117293 GCA_022414735.1 Noturus placidus | reverse complement strand
ATATATATATATATGTGTATATATAACCAGGCTCATGAGTAACAGTGAGGTCAGAAGACCTCTTTTTTTTTTTAAATATGTGTGACACCCTGGGAAAAACACCTCATATGGTCAAATTTGGGCATTTTGTGGTGTGTGTATATAGTTCTGAAACCTACACACTTCCCTGAAGACAATAAGATTCCTTTTCCTTTAGTTTGAGCATTTTAAAATCTGGTTATCTCCAAAAGTGAAATGAGAACAAAAGGTGAAAAGGCTTACGTCCATTGCGTTATGTCATGTGGCTAGTCAACAGTTTGTGTGTTTCTGTCCCCAATACAAATCTAAAAGACGTGCAGTGTAAGCTGATTGGCATGTCCAAATTGTCCGTAGTGTGTGAATGTGTGTGCACCGTGTCCAGGGTGTCCCCCGCCTTGTTCCCTGGTATAGGCTACAGCTTCCCCGCGACCCTGTCTAGGATAAGCGGTATAGAAATGGATGGATGGATAATATCAAGTTTGGGCAAAATTCTAGAATTTAGCCGCTACTATATCTGATGGGTTTTCCCAGAACATCACACGTTTATGATTAAATTCCCTTGAAATTGCTCATAAGTGAAACATTGGTGTCAGTCGCACCCCAAAGGACATTGTCTAGCACCTCCTAACCAATCAGGACAAGGAGACATCTCTACTTACCTAGCAATCCAGGGTTCTAGTCTAGGCAGTACTTATATATATGTTTGGGGGTGTGGCTTTGGAGGGGAACCCTGTTGTGTATTTGTTTGGGTTTTTAGCTACAACTTCCAATTTCCCTGAATATCCCTTTCCTCTTTGTTTCGGCTGCTCCCATTAGGGGTCGCCACAGCGGCTCATCCATCCCCATCTCACTCTGTCCTCTACGTCTTCCTCTGTCACACCAACCACCCTCATATTCTCCATGTCTTCACCACATCCATAAACCTCCTCCTTGGTCTCTTCGTCTTCCTTTTCTCTTCCTGCCAGCACTTCCATCCTCAGCATTCTTCTCCTGAAATACCCCCACATCCCTCTCCTGCACATGCCCAAACCTTCAGTTTCGCCTCTATCGCATTGTCTCCCAGTCATTTTACCTGCGCTGTCCCTCTAATATACTCCTTTCCAATCCTGTTCGTCCTCATCACTCCCAACAAAAATCACAGCATTTTCAACTCTGAGACTTCCAGCTCCTAAACCTATCCCTTCACCCTGCCTGCACTCTCTTCTTCACTTCTCTACCACACTCTCCATTATTTTGGACAGCTGACAGAAAGTATTTTAAACTCCTCCACCGTCACCACCTCTACTCCTTGCGACGTCACCATTCCGTCGCCCTCAGACACCTGACTATTCCCAACTGTTCCTTTAAATGGGAAAATCTCTTCGAATTTCATGGGTGTCTGCTGTTTATTCCAGATGCTCGGGGCACTGTGCCCGAGCGTAATCGTTTCCAATTCGGAATGAATGTGACGCACGACCGTGCACGTTTACAGTATGCAGGCGTTATTAGCAATGACCTTGCAGTGTAACATGATATATGAGGCACTCATTATAGTCTTTCCTCACTTGAGAGTGGTTCATTGCTGGTGGAAAAAATGTCTCGGTTACCATCTTCCGCAAAGATGGTTTTATCGTTATCGACGTTAAGTATGCTGAGGGGAGGTCTTGCAACATTTCATTTTCCTCACTTCATGTCATTTTGGAGCAATGCATTTCCTGAATATTTATATGCATGTATATTGAGGTCGTTTGGACACCACTGTGTTTGGTCAAACCGTTTAGTCAAGATCGTCGCTTCTTTCTGTTTGCCTGCTATTTATTTATCCATGAACCCAAACGGAGCCCGATTCCGAATAGACCTCCAGTCTGTGGAAGGTTGGAATAACACACTCATAAGCGATACAGTATGGACTGGAACTTATTACTCCCTCTGGCTTGCATGTGTCTGAATCTGGAGTGGGGGATTCAGCTTTTTAGTTAAACTTCTCCATATGAGAACGAAGCTGGAGGCGGTGGTACCGCTTTGCAGAGATGGAGCAGAAGTGTGTGTATATATATGTGTGTGTGTGTGTGTGTGTGTGTGTAATATCCTCTTTCAAAGTGCCCCCGCTCGGCTGCGGTGCAGCAGATTCTTGTGGTCTGCTCTCACCAGAGAACTTTAGAGAGGGAAAAATTCATTTTTGAACTGGCAGCATGCCACAGCACCATGCCTTATAATGACTTTACCAATACACACACATCAAGCACTTTTTTCACTCTTTTTTTTTGTATTGCTGTGATGATTTTTTTTATTTTGGATGTCTAAATTCGCACTGGTGTAATTATTCTGGTATAGGCACTGAAAGAAAGCAGAAAGCAAGTGTCAGTTGAGCTTGTTTACATCAGCACATTATCTGTGTACAATGTCAATAAGGGACTCATTTCTGCTTTTTGATTGGGTAGACCTACAGAAGAGTACAAGCATCTGACGCTACTCTCGGGTCATAATCATTACTCAGGAGGATGTTAAGACTATTCATCGTTTTATCTGGAATCTTCATATGGAAATGAAATCTTTGGAGTATTCTTTAATATATATATAATATATATCTCCATCCTCCATTTAGCATCATTTTATCATCAGTTCTAAAACAAAATGAGTTTATAATGAAGACATCGTGAAGCTCGCTTTAACATTAATTGATTCTTGATGCGATAATTTTGGGAAACTCAGCCCCTTTTAGACCATGAAGCCTACACAATGTTCAATTTCCCCATTTCAGTAGCTTTTATTTGCAAATCATTCATCGATCTGTAGCAGAGTTTCATAGGCAGATCACGGCTGAGCAAGTGCGTTAAAGGTGCCTAGTCTTTTTCTCTGTTTCAACTCAGTATAGTAGGAATAGGTGTAAATATATTATGTTTTCAGAGATGCTAAATTAAAAACTGTTATTTGTAGTGGAGGTTTAGGCTCCTGCTATGTGTGTGTGTGTGTGTGTGTGTGTGTGAGAGAATCACTCTGGAATGCATGTGCCCTAAGTCAAGCAGACAGAGTCAGACCTTGTAGCCTTTACGCTTGTCCCCTTGACCCCTGAAGACACCACAGGCATCACAGTGTTTCATAGATTCCACTCAGCTGGCAGCAACGCAGCCACGCTGAAATCTCTGTTTATGGCATGTTAAGGTCAGATCTACCTCGTCAAGGTGGATGGGTGTGTCTTTGTGTGCGTCTGCATTTCCAGAAGCAGAAGTTGTAGAGGATCCACCTTTATTAGTTTGCTATGCCAATAAAACAACAACAACAGAGCAATCCAATAATAAGAGATGAACTAGCATCCTCTTATTTCACATACACACACACACACACACACACACACACACACACACAAACGTGCAGTATGTATGCTGTTTATGTTTGAGCGCGGAAGGCTTTGAGCATGGCGCCATGCTAAGCTCAGGTGTTAAGGCGCTGCTTCTTGGGTTTAACTTCTTGAGTAAAGCTCAGTGTTGAGGGAGGTCTTTTTAACTGACTTATGTGGTTTATACTTCTAGTAAGTGAGTGTGAGGTCTCCTGTATTTGCTGTTATAGGGGTTGAACAGTATGAAAACTATTAAGTGCTTTAAAGTGTACAACTTCACGTTTTCAAATAGAAAGACCTTAAATACAATGTTATGTCCTGGATTTAAGGTTCAGAAAAATGGCAAAATAGTTTAGAAATCTTAATAGGGTAGGATTTAGTGTAATAACAGGACATACAGATTTCTCCGATTTGTCACTGGAGTGTTTATTCTTTAACCTCCCAGATTCTGTTGAAAAGCCTACACTTTGTAACGACCTACCTTTTCTATTAGTGTGAATGTAGTTATTGAACAAGATTGGACAAATCAAATCTGTAGCTCCAGTGCCTGGGCCAATTAGATTTCTTATCCGCGTTATCCATCTATCCATCCATCTTCTACCGCTTACTCCTTTTCAGGGTCACAGGGAACCTGGAGTCTATCCTAGGGAGCATCTGGCACAGGGCGGGGTACAGACTGGACAGGGTGCTAGTCCATCCAATTACATACACACTCACACACCCATTCATATTATACGGACACTTTGGACATGCCAGTCAGCCTACCATGCGTGTCTTTGGACTGGAGGAGGAAACTGGAGTACCTCCGCAGCACGGGGAGAACATGCCAAACTCCACACACAGGGACCTGGCAGGAATCGAGCCCCCTGTCCCTGGAGGTGTTAGGCGAATGTGCTAACCACTAGGCCACCGTGCGCCCCATGTCCAGCTTATTAATTTCTTATTCATAGTTTTCTGGTGGAAACGCACAATATATACAATCATGCAGATGCAGGTCATGAGCTTCAGTTATTGTTCATGTGTTCATGTATTGTTCTGGAGTATGACTCCATAGTGGGGGAAGGAGATCCCCTCCATTTATTGTAAAGTGCAATGAAACTGTAACTAAACATCTCCTGTTAGGCAAGAACTGGAATCAGAGGCTAAGTGGTGCACAAGCTGACCCAAAACTGGACAGTTGAAGATTATTGAAGAAGAATAAAATGGATGATTGAAGTACATCATCACACCCTCATACGTTTTGAGAAACTGATCAAGCTGACTGATCACTAATAATTTGTCCAATTGATTGCTTCAGGAGTAGTGTAGTATAGAAGAAGGAATGGTTCCGTGTGTGTGTGTGTGTGTGTGTGTGTGTGTGTGTGCCAGTGCAGCTGTGTTCAGTCGACTCTGAGCACAGCTTTCCTCCCCAGCACAATAGCAGCTCTGTCGGTGTGTTGTTTTAAAGCCTGGGCCTCATCCTCTCTGAGTCCTTTGTGCTCCACTCGCTCACAGGAACGGCTGCGAGGTCTTAATGGCCTGGCAGATAAACGCACGCTTTTACACACACCCAAAGGAAATGGCTCCCGCTGGACGTGCCAATGTGATCTACTTGTCATGATGAGTTAAGTTTTCCTCGCTTCTGTGTGATAACGTGATTACATCATTCGGAACATCCGCTTCATTCTTCACTTCTTTCTCTTTGCTTCTTGTTGCCTGCTGCCGTCATGGTCCTCCCACCGTCTTGTTTCAGTCAGAGACAGACGTGTTGCTCTCCACATAAAGCATGGACTTCCTGTGGCACACATACAAACCTGATCGAGATACGAGACATGAGTACTAGGTGATACAGTTCTGGAAACACAATGTCTTTTTCTAGGCACTTAAACTAATACAGGATGGTCTGAAAGTATTATTTCCTAACCAAGACTGCATGATTCTTCACTAATAAATATAAAAAAATGCATTTTTGCCTGACTAAGATGTCTTTCAACAAACATTTGTATCCGTACGTGCTTTTGATAGAGCGGATGGTCTTTTGCTATGTACATTCCTGACATGCTTTGTGTGTGTCCGTCGAGGACTTGCTGCCTACTTGTCTCCTGTAAGGCTGCCCAAGGAAACAAACAGGACATCCTCGTGGCTAGAACAGCGTCTGATTCATCACCGATTGTATTGACGCTCTGTTTAGGTTTGATTTGACGTACTTTGCAGGACTTTTTCCTATGAAATGGTTGCTTCTGTCACGTATCAGATCTCTCAAAATATCCCCAATTGTAAAATCTATTCTAAGCTACTCAATGCATCTTAACTTCATCTAGGCTCTAGACTCCATTGCAATCCTGTATAGTATTTGCTGTATGGAAAATGGATGGATGATTGACTCGTACGTTAAAGAAACAACAAAAACCAGACATGCGCTTTTGAAAGTTACTATGCTGAAACATTTAAGTAATTTATGGCTTGCAGGCTTCGCAAATGGCCAGGCGAAAGGGAAGCTGCGATGTCACTGTTTTAGGGTCTGATAGATTTAATGCTCTCACATCTGGTACCCCTGATGAACCTTGAGAAGCTGACACGGCTCACGGCGCTTTAGGAAGCCTGCTTCAAAGCGCCCTCAGTGCTAACGATAACGGTCCTTCAAATTGGCCTTGCCTCAATGACAAAGGAGTAGAGGTTGACCAAGCCCTACACCATGGAGTGGACTGTAAACAAGTTCCTTCTGTTTGGAAAAAGTGTGCCCTAATTGCTACGTATTTGCTCTCCTGTAGACAAGAAAATAACAGTCATAGACCGGCTCAATAGGCACCCGGCCTTACGTGATAACCCACTAGTGAAGTTAGTACTCATTCAGCAGGAGTTTATTGTCTACAAAAAATGGATTAGATCTTTCAGGCCTGAGCTAGAAACAAGAAATATGATGAGGACCGGGAATTAACAGAGACCTTTTTGTTCCCTAGGAGAAAAATGATACTGTACCAGCAGTCTGTGTCACTTCTTTTCTATTCTAACTCTACTGGAATGCGTGTGTCCTCTGGACCCGGGGTTTTTTTGAGGACCTTCAGGCTCGCTTGATGGCTACTTGATGAGCTTGTGTAGAGGATAGATTATAAAGGGCTGCACTCGCCTGGAGGACACGCACCACAGCTGCACACTGTGTAAATGTTAACAGTCTAATGTTTCATGGGGATTTAAGAGATGGTTTGAATATTAACAGTTTTCCCAGTAGTGTGTTCAGGGGTGGATTTGTGTGTAGGGCAGATTTCAGTTGCACATTTGTTAACCTTGTAGTGGGCCTCCAAGACTATATCAGGGTTATTCTAGGATTGGGGGTGCTTATTTAGCCGTTATGGTTTTGTTTAATATTAAACTTTATTTATTGGGTTTTTTTTCAATGTTGAATCTAAGAAGGTTGCATTTTAACAATGTAAATGTGTTAATCCCTCCTAGGCAACAATATGCCGTTTTCTCATCAATGGCTCTTAAATAATAATAATAATAATAATAATAATAATAATAATAATAATAATAATAATAATAGGTAGCCAATTGTAGCATAGAATAAATACACAAATAAACTAAAAAGCATGATCTTCAGGAAATTTGGATGACGCAACTTCCTGTTGAACCTGTGATTTTGGAATATATTTCGACGTCCACTCATCAGTCGATCCTCAACACCTCCAGTTTTTTGTCAATTTGTTAAGTTTGGCAACAATGTTTCCTATTAGATTCCATCGCAACCTTGTGACGGCTTCCAGATCCAGCCGCGGGAATGATTTCAGTACATTCTGCTTTTGTCAAAGCCTATCTGATAAAGATAAAGATAAAGATAAAGGCTATCTGGAAAAAAACTATGTATGGAAACTTTTGGAAGACATTTTGAGAAAAGGTATTAATTTCCCCTATGTACGGAGACTTTTGGGACACTCTGTGGTTAAAGTTAATAATGTGCATAAAAAAATGCTGTTATAAGATTAATAAAAAACAATCCACTTTGAGGTGGTAACAACCTTCGACTTCCTGTTAGACTGTGTTGATTGTTTTCCTGTAAAAGCATGCCCTGTCATGTTTTATTCCTTATGCAGCACGGGGAGAACATGCAAACTAAGAAAACAGGCAAATGCGTTAACCACTAAACAACAATGCCTCCTGTGCCATTTTACTTATCACTAATATTAGCTAAGTTTGTTAGTTAGTTGCTGCTAAACATTTCTAGTTCCTCAAATCTACAAATGGATCCAGTGTTGCACATTAGCCAGACATCATAAACTACTCTACTGTGTACTATTCCCTGACACAGGTGGTTTGCAGATGTATTGAAAACATCTGCATGGTAATCTGATCTGAATTAGCCACTGAAAAGAAATTAACCATTAAAGATCGAAACTCTGCGTTTGAATAGTGAGTTGGTGTAGTAGTACATTTTTTTGAAGTGGTAGTTCCTTGCTGTAATTCACCACCAGCGGTTATTTTATGAAATTTCCTGTGGCATAGTTTTAGACAGAGCACAGGAAATCGGACCCAGTTGAAACGACACATCTTAAACTGATAGTTGGGTTCAGTTCGGCTAATTCGGCAAAATGTGACATCAGAATCAGTGAAGAGAAGCTTAAACACATCAGAAATCCATGTGCAGCATATATCGTATATTTTCTCAGACGTCACTTGTAACTTAAAGTGCAAGTTCATATTAAACAGATTAGTATGTGTGAATAAAGGACATTCCATGATCGTTTGTCATGGAGATTGTTTGTGTATCTTATGTAAGGAAGTAGTGGGGGGAGGTCCAGCCCTCGAACACCTCCGACCCTCTTCCCTGTGTCTTCTCTCTGCTGGAGAGTTGGGGGAGGCCTTTTGTGGAGCCACTGCTTTGTTGTGATTGCCTGGTTCGGGTTACGCAATCAAAGCCTGGTAGATCAGGTATCAGCATGGTGAAAAGAGTACAACTTTTTCACACACTTCAACATTTGACCTGTTTAATGGCAGGGGACCAGCCTGAGAACAAGCCAGATCTTTAGTCCTGCATCTTGAGCATGACCCTGTTCTTCTCCTGTTGCTCCAACAAACATCCAAACAGCTTTAACACACCAGATCCATTTATCATTGAGAAACAACCACGTTTCACCCAAAGCAGAGATGAGAAAGTTGGTCTTGTGGTCAAATGATCATGTGACACATGAGTGAGTTTCCTGTGTTTTTTTTAAATACGGTTACATTCAGGTGCAAAAGAGAAGAAGTGTAGACTTTGTGAATCATGTATGAGATTGAACATGATTTCCTTGAGCTTAGAAATATCATTTGAAATCACTCAAAGAATGACACCCATATCTGTCCTGGTTCGTTTTCCTAAACTGGACCCAATGTAGTTCAACTTCCTAGTTTATGATTTTGTCTGTTTAAAGCCACAGCTCCAGAGTTCTCCAAAACCGGTCCAGAAACAGAAGCCGAGCCTACCTTGCCCATAAAAGAAGATATACATCTTTATTGACCACAGATCAGTGTGTGTATTGTAATTTAAAAAAGCTAGGGAGGGCAAGATGTACTCACAGATCCTTACCATTTTGGAATGAGGGTGAAGCAGGATGTGTTGAGCCTTATCCAGTCTTCTTTGGCTAACACAGCACAGGCCAGTTTCACTAAACAGAATTTGTGTTGTCTCACTGCCCCTGGCCAAGATCTGCTGAGTAAAAACACACAAAGAAAATATACTCTGTCTGGGGCTTGAGACTAAATGTGTCCTGTGAGTGACTCTTTACTGAAGTCTTTACTGGGAATATTTCATTTGATCTTAACTGGATAAGTAATACGAAATTCAAAAGTGTGGACTGGATTTGTTGGATAATATTAAAGATTTTTCTCCATGAATGTAAAGGACTTGCGGTTATCCATAAGTGCTGTACCCATTTACAGATAGACGTGCATCTTTCTCGTGCTTGGTTCATACCTAATGTGTACAGGTTGTTTTGTCTTACCCCAGAATCTCTGCAATCAGGAATGTGCCAGTTATTGAATTGCTAAATAAACCTTTTCTGACAGTTTTACGATCCATCCATCCATCCATTTTCTTTACTGCTTATCGTACACAGGGTTGCAAGGGAGCCTGGAGCCTATAGCATGGAAATCAGGGCATGAGGTTGGGGACAGCCCATAGCAGGGCACAATCTCACACACACACTGTGGACAATATATATAGTGCTTTTTTTCCCTCCCTAGACACTCACCAGAGGAGCATCCACCTGATGATGCAACAGAAGCCATAGTGTGACCACCACACACACCATCTATTAGTGGAGAGGAGAGAGATGGGGATTATTAGCGGGCCATGATAGAGAAGGGCCCTACACTTTTACTGTAAGGGTCCTGAGATTTTTAATGACCACAGATAGTCAGGTTTAACCTCTCAAACTAAGGAAAGTGCTGTTTTTATAATATCCCCTTCACTATACTGGGGCATTAGGCCTCACACGGACCATAGGGTGAGCACCCACTGGAATACAGTGCAAATACCACTTCCAGCACCAACCTTAGTTTTCCCTAAGGGATCTCCCATTCAAGTACTGGTCAGGCTCAACCCTGCGTTGCTTCAGTGGGATACCAGCCGAGAACTGCAGGTTGATAAGGCACTGGCAAATGCTAGTCAGCTTACAACACATGTTTTTGGACTGTTTGAGGAAACCAGCGTACCCAGAGGAAACCCCCAAGCATGGGGAGAATTATCAAACAACGGAGACGATATTTGATCCCCCAACCTTAGAGATGCAGCCCAAATACAGCCTACTTTCTTGCTTCGTTCAGCTTGTGCTAACTTGCAAAAAAACAATATTCAAATTGCCCATAGTACGTACTACTCGACCCATCGACCGTTTGCGTTTCCATACATGCCACTGTTCAGCACACAAGGGCTTAGATCTTATAGAGCTGGTTAGAATCGACGCCTACAGTGGTGTGAAAAAGTGCTTGCCCCCTTCCTCATTTCCTGTTCCTTTGCATGTTTGTCACACTTAAGTGTTTCGGAACATCAAACCAATTTAAACAATAGTCAAGGACAACACAAGTAAACACAAAATGCAATTTGTAAATGAAGGTGTTTATTATTAAAGGTGAAAAAAAATCCAAACCATCATGGCCCTGTGTGAAAAAGTGATTGCCCCCCTTACTATAACTGTGGTTG
>JAFFST010050607.1:57001-69811 GCA_022414735.1 Noturus placidus | reverse complement strand
ATCAGGCCTGGGTGTGGCTAGAGAAATTGAACTCAGCCACAGTTATAGTATGTTATAACAAGGGGGGCAATCACTTTTTCACACAGGGCCATGATGGTTTGGATTTTTTTTCGCCTTTAATAATAAACACCTTCATTTACAAATTACATTTTGTGTTTACTTGCGTTGTCCTTGACTATTGTTTAAATTGGTTTGATGTTCCGAAACACTTAAGTGTGACAAACATGCAAAGGAACAGGAAATGAGGAAGGGGGCAACCACTTTTTCACACCACTGTAAGTTACTCAGTAACTACAGTGAAGGTGATAGGATTGCGATGTAGTTATGAGCTTGATGAATCGAGTCTTGCTGACAGCTCCTGGGAGTTTTAAAGGGTTAAATCATGTTCTGCTTGGGAGTGTCCGTTCATAGTGTAGTGTAGAAAGACGAGAGCAGGTTGTGCTGGTGAGGGGAGGAGAATGACGGATGAATAACAGGAAGATGCAGCTGCGTTTAGTTAAAAGAGCACTGGCTGTGTTTAGGCTGGGCTTGAGCACTCTCCGCTCTGACCCGGACACACACTCATACACACGCCTGTTCCTCACATTGTCCTTCACGTGGATTTATGGACCTGCATGAGGAAACGGGGTGTGTGTGTGTCTGTGTGTCTGTGCGTGTGTGTGTTTTGTACATAATTAGAAGTACAATTACAATGCTCAGCTTTTCTTTCTTGGAATATCCGGTTTGACTGTTTGGACTGTGAAGTAGGGTAAACTGTTAAAGCTGGACGTCTATAACGATGTTTATGCTTGTGTTTGTGTGCGTGCGTGTGTGTGTGTGTGTGTGTGTGTGTGTGTGTTTTCAGGATGCGGTTGAGGAAAACGAACAGAGGAAGAAACAGGAGGAAGCTATGAGGGAGAAACTGCTTGCTCAGGAGGCCAAACAGCATGACCCAAAGGTATGACATGTTAACTTCTAAGTGCATGCACACACACACACACACACACACTTCAGCTTCTGCTATAATTTTAGCTCTTTTGTCAGAGGTCACACTTTTATTCTTTTTTATGTAAAACATTTCTTACCCTGGCTTTCGCAGGGGGCCCCCTTGTGGCCTGCAGAGTAGGATGTTGTTTTAATTATCTCTTAACTCTGTTATGATTTCCATCACCACAAGTTTTTACAGTATTTTGGTCAACATGATTGGTTGAATTCGAATTCCTAATAAAGTGGCCGACGAGTCTTGTTGACCGACCCTGTGTAGAACACGTATGCTCCGTTCTCCTACAGGTGCAAGCTCAGAAGAAGAGGCAGCAGCAGCATGAGCTCATCGCTGAGCTGAGACGGCGACAGGCCAAAGACCACCGTCCGGTCTACGAGGGCAAAGACGGAACCATCGAGGACATCATCACAGGTGGGAAACATAGGACTGCAATTCCCATCATTCCCAGCTCCAGGATCACTGTTGTGGTGCTGGGCTCCTCACAACGGCAATGCACCATGTGTTACGCTACGCAGTGTCCCCTACAGCCAAGTGAACAGTAGCTACACTGATACTGATACACTGTGATTTATTATACATCCGTTCTCAGGGAATAAATCTAAGCACGCTTCATTAAGGTAATGCAAGTAATTCAGGATGGACTTCTCCTGTCACTGCGATCAAAAGGGAAGAATGAATCTCATCTAATGTTTTTGTTTAGTCTTAACCAGTCTGAATGTTTTGTCTGTGTCTCTTGTTACTACTTACTAGGATTTGAAAGGTTTACTAAAAGACAGTGTTAAAACAAAGAACATTTCCCAGACAAATTATACTAATGCTACGTTCACACGGAGTTCGCCTTAGCTCAGGGGTATTCAATGCTAATTCACAACATGGCATTTCTAAATATGGCCGAACCCATGGTAGTTCAGGTAGCAGTGACATTTTATGACTTATTTATTTATTTATTTTTTAGTAATCAACAAATCTATGGAAAACGTTGCTATTCAGATTAAAACACATCATGGCTACATGGACACCAGATAGCTTAATGGCTAAGCTAAGTCATTCATCCTTGGTGTCCACAATCTCCAGTTGCGTCTCCATTTTGAAACAGGTGTTCAGTTGGAATCCCCGTAAACACCACCATCAGTGCGAATTCCTGATTGAAAATACAGATTAAGGCTAAGACTAGGTTTCACCTCTAAAAAAGAAGCCGTTATTGTTTATTTAAATGCCTTTTTAATTTTACAAACCAGAAGTGTGGAGCAGCCAGTGAAGCATCATCCTCTGTAGAGCCCAGATCTTACCTGTGTAAGTTGTGTAAGGAATAATACACTTCGGTGTATGTGATGTGGAGCATAACTACCCTAACCACACTGAAGCAGATTATTATCTCTCAGAGTTAATAAGATCTAAACTAAATCAAAGCTGCAAGCAGCATTTTCAGGGAGGCCGAGCACTCGGTGAACCTCACATATGATATTCCAATCATCACCAAATTTGGCACACGCCATCTTCAGAGTAAGCCTCAGAAAGTTATTGAAAGAATGTTGATATTCTAAATGGTTTGCCTGTAATGTCGCAACAAAAGCCGCCAAACAGGATGTAAGGCTGTGTCTCAGCAACGACCTTGCACATCATAACATGCTAAAAATGCTTGCATCCGATTGTCATTTTTTCTATTCCTCCAAATTTTGTCCAATCTTTACCAAATTTGGCTCACGTCTTCTTGAGACCTACCTGAACAAAAGTTATCTAAGGAATTTTGATATTCAAATCCTTGATAAGTATCTTCAGGACCACGCCCTGAATGTACCAGAGAAGTTTCATGGCTGTGGCACCTTATGAGAATTAAATCAACACCATCAGTTAAATCAACAATGCTATGGTATATTGTGAGTTCATGCTTAACTTGCTGAATATTAATTGCTTGTACTGACATATAATTGAGTTGTAACACGCATTTATACAAATGAATGGGAAAGGATTGTGTGCACAGTGAAGGTTTGGCTCTCTTTAGGAGCACACACAGTCATAAATTAGGTCTAATATTGTTGTTCTAACCTCCCTTCCCTCCCATCAGTTCTGAAGAGTGTGCCGTTTACAGCGCGCACGGCCAAGCGGGGCTCACGCTTCTTCTGTGACACCAACCTCTACGACGAGTCCAACTGCTAGCCCCTCCCTAAGCTCCCTCTCAAAACCTGTCCCTAATTCAGAAGGTTGTTCAGTTCTTTTTTTTTTCTTTTCCCCACTCTAAAAACCTGCATGCTACGGGACACGTGCATGAGCTTCCTGTTTCTCCACAGAGCACCAGCAACCACTCCTTTACTAATCTTTGGGCTGTAGGGGTGAAAAAGTGTTGGTCTGGGATCAGTTATATGGATGAGGAACTGATCCTGGGTCATCCCACTGAACTGGGCTTTCCATCCTTTGGTTTCAATTCAAACAGAAGATTTTTCTTAGCTGAGGTAGCAAACTGCCAAGCTACCACTGTTGGGCCCTTGGGCAAGGTCCTTAACCCTCAATTGCTCAGTTGTATAAATGAGATAAATGTACGTTGCTCTGGATTAGGACTTTTTGCTAGGTTAAGGCATTCTTTATTTAGTGAAAGGGAAATCAGTTAATATTCAAAACCTACCAGTAGACAAGTGTACAATTTTACAGACCGTTTTAGTTTGTTCGGTGCATTGTCGTCATCCTGACACACTGCTATCACAATTTACATATGTATTGCATTGTGCATTGCACATCTCATGAATGTTTTCCAGACATTCGGTGCGCTAAATAAATGCAGAATAAGTGAGGCGGCCATTTTGCTCAAGAGTAGTTTACAGAGTGAGTGGGGCAGTTGTCAGGCGATTCACCTCACAGGCAGGAGAAGACTATAAATGTTGAACATTTGTGAAACATTTGGATGGAAACATACCTAGATATGATGAACACATGAGAAGGGAAACTGGGACGTGCCTGTTGATTTATTGGATCAGCAAAAGCCTTTCCATGGGGACTCTGGCAAATAAGACTGTCCTCAAAAACCCGGAATGAATTTATTACATGCCTCCATTCACAAATGCTTTCCATCAAAACGCCAGTAGAATTTTTGCATCTTAAATACAAATCACAGAATTATTGTAACAGTCATTTGTGCTGTGTCACCCATTGAGGTCTGGCTTGTGTGCCGGTCCTTACTGTTTCACTTCTGCTAACATGCTAATATCATTTTCTCTGTCATTCATCCCCAACTCACTAATGATTTCCTCCTACATTTCCAACAGAGCAGAGGACCGAGCTGAGTAAATATGGGCCTTTACTAAACGGAGGGTAAGGAGGGCAGCACAACATCCGGCTTCATGAGGCAGAAAGGCTTTGCAGCTGGTTAAATGTGCCTGATGTTTTTAAAGGCTTTTTTATTATTATTATTATTATTAAATGCTTCAATATTTTGTTGAGTCAGTCGCTTTGTACGTTGCTATACATTACCCTCTTGAATTGTGGAATAACACGTCCACTTAAAGTTAGAATATGATTTTCACCAGAAACCCTGATGAGATCCAAGGAGCTTGAAGCCATTTTAAAGTTGTTAGCGTTAGAACGTTTCAGAAAGGAAAGCTAAGCTGGTCACGTCTGTCTCTGTTGCATGGAACACTAACAAGTCTGCCGTGTCTGCCGTGTGTCACTGCTTATGATTATGGCTTGCATGCAGAGTTCTGGTGTTCAGCAAGTTCTGCACATGATTTCAATAGGAAATGCGGATTTTAATCACCGAGATGTTCGGTCTGATTTATTTTCCCTCGATAAAAGCCACTGAAGAGCTTGCTGATAACTTGGACATGTTACATTGCTGTATGGTTTAATGCGGTGTATTTTTGTACTCATTACAGATGTTTTAATAGATTTGTTATTTCAATACATTGTCGCTGCTCTGATCTGACCGCCGCTACAGGCTGGGGAACGACCCCCCCTTCAAAAAAAAGCAGTTTCTGAATGCAGCTTAGAAAAAAGATATAGGATAGAAGCTATAAAACTAGACACATTTTTTGTTATAATTCTTTGTCAGTTTGTAGTAGTAATAATAATAATAATAACGCTGTACGTGCTGAGAATTTTTCAGCAACAGAAAACCTGCTAAAAAAGTTTTTAAAAATGCTGACGCTGGAGACTCCTTCCATGAATATCTCCTCATAGAAAGCTCCACCTTATCAGTTATGTTTCTCTAGAAACACAACATTTAGAAACATTTAGAAAATGCAAAATGTCGCAAAATTACTTGGAATGTGAAAAACTGTAAATATTATAGTTTACAGTATTACAAACTGTAAATATTACAATGGGCGGCTGTGTCTCAGTCGGTAGAGCGGGTTGTCCACTAATCCACTAATCGTGGGGTTCGAATCCTGGCCCGGGTGATCCCATGCCGAAGTGTCCTTGGGCAAGACACTGAACCCTAAGTTGCCCCCGATGGTAAGCTAGCACCTTGCATGCAGCTCTGCTACCATTGGTGTGTGAGTGTGTCTCATTTGTAAGTCGCTTGTAAATGTAAAAAAGATATTTCTGTAAAGCTGCTTTGAGACAATGTACCATTGTAAAAAGCGCTAGACAAATTGATTAATTTAATTTAATTTAAATATTATATTAGAGAAATATTATATTGTCTTTTTTTTCATTTTGCCATGTTTTAATTCATGAATGCACATACCACACTTCCATTATCGCATGTTGCTGCCACATGGCAACAATGCCATTTTGCCATTTAATAGAAAACTCAAAATATATAAACTCATTGAAATGACAAAAAATAAATGTTAACTTATCTCAGATAGGGTTTAATTTGATTTCTTTAAGTAGATTTGCCTAGTTATTGAAAAGTTCATCACAATTTGAGAGCCTTCACCTTGATGATGACCTTCCGCATGCCATGTGATTGCAGAAAAGGAAGTACAAACAGCACTTCCTGGTCATGTGACATGGCATTGTTTATTGTTATATAAACGTTAAAGCCCCCCCTTTTCCCCAAGTACATAAGAAATCAGCAGTTTTGTATTAATTAATGAGTGTTAATTAATGAGTGTTTCTAGAAACGTGAGTAATTTTTAAGTGCTAAAAGCAAAATACGCACATACTCATATAGGATATATTATTACAGAATAATATCATGTTCTCCCCAAAAAACCAGAATAAGAACAATACTATAACAACTATGATATAATAATGTTTATACGTCACTAAGGAATGATTTAATATTCTTAAGAAGCTGTACACAATAAAGACTTCTTAGTAAATTATAGTGATGAATGAATTCCAAGTCTGTTTAGCTTCTTATTTCGAGACATGTTTGTAGTCCCTGTTAACCGGAGTGTCCCCTGCTCTAACTGTGTCCCTTCCCCACCCGCAGATCTCCGAAGCCAGCCGTTCCTGCGAGCTGACGCGGTGATCCGAAACGGGTGGAAGCGACCCTAAAGACCCTCCCTGACCCCTCTCCACCCTGTGCTTATCTCCCTGCACCTCACAGTGACGGAGTGTAGGACAGGACCAAGGCAAACGTCGTTGGTTTTATAAGCGGGTGGGCGTGTCCTTTATTTATTTATGGAAATCCTTTTTGGACCGGAGGAGTCTCTTGTTTCTCTCCCTGTCTCTCAGCAAAGCTACAAAAGCACAGACGTTCAAAAAAAAACCACCAAAACAAATTTCCCACCCTTTCCTTTACACACACACACACACACACAGAGACAGAGCATCAGTGTGTGGCCTTGTTATGGGGAAAAGGAAAGGACATTTCCTGGACAGTGGTGTGTGAGAGGACATCCATACACACTGCCAGCACAACATGGGCATCTTTACGTGTGCACTCTATAATCACAGATGCTTACTGATGAAGAGATACGACCAACACCATCTCCACCTGTATCCTTACTTCTCCATGGACAATTACAACAGCACGATTATTATTAATAATTATTACCACCTATTCCGTTTTGTTAAAGAAGTGCTTTTTTTTTTTTAAATAATAAAATCGGGACAGTATTATTTTCTTAAATATTTAGCCAGTCTTATAATTTTGTACTGATTGTTTTGCTGATTTTGTACTTACTGATCTCTTTTTTTGGGGGTATAACATTAGTTATACAAATGTAAATTAGTTATAATACTGTAAATAGACAATTATCCGAAAGTGCATTGCTTCGTATCGTTGGATTTCAAGGAGGACGCTTTGCTCTTCAGGACCTGTGTTATTGAACCAGGCAACTGTGTGCCTTGTGTAGTTAATACTAAGCTAACATCAGTTCTCTCTGCCTGTATATACTGGGTGTAATGACTGGCGAACAAATGTTTCTTTGCTTCTGAAAGCACTAATGTGCTCCTGAATGCACCTGGATGGCTTGAAGCTGCTGGCTGTGACAGAGTCCCACACCCAGGTGATTATTTTGTTTAAAAAAAGGAAAGAAAGAAAAAATAAATAAAGTTATACATACTGCAGGGGTGCTAACATTTATGGTGTAGCTATAGCATTTACCATTTTTGAACTCTAAATGAGACCAGGTGTGAATAAAATTCTTCCAGTGGTAAATCTGGAAATGTTGGCACCTCTGCATTCTGGATCAGTTTTGTGGAGAAACACCTACAGCATGAAAGCTACACTGCATTCAACTGCCTCTCCATGCCAAAGGATTATGATTTCAGAAATGTTAACAGAATTTAATTGGTTTGTAGGTTTAATTATTATTCTGTATTCTGTAAACTTTGTGAGAATGGCTTCCTTTTGCACTAGCCCGTAAAATGATATGGGGAGATTATTCTGAACTAATACACTACATACTGCCATCTAGTGGCAGGATTGAAACATAAGCAACACTAGACCTTGTGCTGTAGGTCGATCTTAAATATTTAAATGTTGGGTTGTTTTTTTTTTTTTTACAGAAACGATCATGTAAAAAAGGTGTAAGTGCTGAATGTATAGGCCTGACCTCTCTATTAAGGAAATACAGCATCACTGTATCAGCTTTAGTCATTCCATATGTCAAAGAAAGCAGAAATAAAAGTCAGATGTTCCTGATTACGAGTGGATCTGATATAATTCAGGTCATGAAAATGGAAAATGATTAAAGGAGCGGTTTGTAATGCTGCTGGTTGGAAAAAAAAAGTTTTTGCTTTAAACTAATCCTGTGTTCGATGAAAGCTTGAATACCCAACCTCTGATTTTTCTTTGTAAGTTTTTCCTCAACCTTGAGGTCAACGTTCATACATTCAACAGTAAATAAATATAAATTCACTACTTTAAATGAGTTTAAAGTAGTATTTACTTTAGCTCAATCAACATAGACATATTAGTTGCTTAATTGTACAACACTGACCATCCATTTCCTCCGTTTTAAAGTCCCCATGAAATCTAAATTGACGTTCTGTGGCTTTTAGTACGATTATGTTAGCCTTAAGGTCATGTATAAGCAAGTGTGCTCCTAAACAATGACGCAATTAGAAGATACGTGCATATGTCTTGCGTATTCCACGAATACGGATCAACAGTTTTGATGACATCATTCGGTACTTTGGCGGCTCGTCAGATTTTCCATCCAATCAAATGCTCTCTAGAATTTGAAGTGGCCCGGCCCCAACAGTTGCAATTTACCCGGCTTTGAGGTAAGTTAAACGCTATTGGCGATTTAAAAAGGAAAAAAAAGGGGAGGAGCCAATCACATGTCCTGCTGCAACTTCCTGTTTCAGTGGAAATTACGTTAAAACATTGAATAATGCAGGTTTTTTTTCTCATGGAGTACACTTCATGGTGTGAATACATGATAAACTCCTGATCATTAATGTTAGCTGGCTAAACATAAAACATACGCTCTACTGTTCCCCCTCCCCCACACCGGAATCGAAAACGACAGAATTCCAAGTTCATACTCCCGCTCGAGTTAAGACGGATGTAGCATTCTACTGCTTTGTATTTCCTCAGGAAAAAGATCAGAATAAAGAAAAAAGATCAGAATTTTTCTACAATTGTGAATGAATCCCAATTTGTCTAAAGCATCTTTAAAATATCTGTGATGACTACAGGTCTAGACAGAAGGCGACACATTACTAACTGCACCTTTAATCATCTTTTCTTTTTTTTTTTTATGCTATTTTCTTCTCAGCTGCAGAACCAGAAGCCACATCTCTTTTCTGTACACACTGATTTTATTTCAGAATACTAACAATATCCGTTAACTTTTCGGTAGTTTATGAAGTTCTCCAGCAGAAAAATAATGAAATTCTTTCTCCAAAAGAAGGGCTGAGCCACCATGCATGTCTACTATAAAAAGCAGTTTAATTATTCTGCATATATAAAAAGAAAAGAAAAAAACTAAATTAAAACAAATAAATCAGGAGTATCGAAACGGCTGTAGCTTTGTGTGCAAGCAGTTTATGTTTAAAAAAAAAAAAAGAAAAAAGGACTTCAGACTTCACTAAATTACATTGGCTGGTTTTACAAACGAAGCAAAAGGTGGACGCTGAGTGAACACTGTTAACATGTTACCTTTGTGTGTTACATGCATTAGTCTGTGGAGAAGTTCACTTTCCCACAGGTAGCAGCGAGGCAGTGAGTCTGGGCAGGAGGGCAACAGAGCCTACAGTATAGACTCCACACACACACACACACACACAGCAGAATGCACTTAGAGCTTTAAAAACAAAAGAAGACACTGCACTGTTAAAGGAAAAACAAACAAACAAACAAAAAAACCCTAAAAATAAAGACACTTCAGTTCCCATCGAGTCCATGAAGTCGTCTGCAAAAGCGCTCCTTTACAATCCATTCCTCATTTTGTCCTTGTAGTCCTCCTGGAAGACGCTGCATCGGGGAGACGTGCACACTGCTCCGCTGTCCATTTATCAGTCTCTTTTTCTTCCCCAAGTCAAACGAATCATTTCCTTGGACTACTGACGTACTGGCATACACACAGGCCACAAACACACACACCTTGGAATGTTCTTGTAAAAAATAGGCCATTTTACTTTCAACACATTTCATTCATTCATCCATTTATTCATTCTTGCATCTTCAATATTTAAAAGCACTCAAAGCGTTGCATCCTGCGGTCCCTTTATCTGCTCGTGTTCCTGTGGATCGGTCGCGCACTCATGTTAAAATGTAGATTATGTGTCAATAGATATAAAATCAAATTTGTGCAACAAGTAAGACAATCATAAGCCTAATTTAACACACACACACACACACACACACACACACACACGCGCATTCACACCTCTCTCCTCCAGCAATACCAATACACATACGAACAGATCTGGTACCATTCATTGGGATTCGGGATTGAGCCCGCCCCCTATTCTCCCTTACCGGTTCACTGACAACAATAACAAAACAAAACAAAAAAAACCTTGGCTATTTCCTCGACTTCTATACAATTTTACCAGAAAAGGAAAAGAAAAAAACAATTCCATAGCTGTTACGATTGTTTGCGTTCTCATTTAGCAGAGAGGTAGAGGCTACATGGAAGGGGGCGAGAAACAAAGAGAGAGAAAGACAGACTGGGGGGGTGGGGGGGGATGAGGAAGGGTTGCTAAGTGAGTAATGATAAAAAAAAAAGGCATAGAAAAATGTTCTCTTTTTTTCTGGCCAAAAGAATCAAATATAATACTGCAATCACATAAAAAGTAGTCTTCTTTTTTTTTTTTTTTTTTTTTTTTTTTTTTACACATTTTATACAGTGTTCTCGCTCTCTTGTTGCTTTTCTTCCGCTGTTGTAAAGGCATGGGGGGGTCTGTGGGTGGGCAGACACCAATGTCGCAGCTTGATGCAGGCAGCTCTACGCCAGCGGGTCACCCATGTCCTCGTCCCCTGCAGACAGCAGCTCTTTCTTCTCATCCGTGCTGGCTAGAGAGTTGCGACTGTTGTGGGCGCCCATGTAGAGCGTAGCGTACACCGGGTTGGTAAAGTTTGTAGGCTGGAGGAAGGGGGGTGGTTGGTTGGGAATGACAGCGCAGAAGAAAGTCAGTAAGTGCACAGTGATCGAGCTACTTAAGCAAATGTAATGCTTATGTACAGATACAAAAGTACAGATGTAAAGCAAACGGCTATACATAATGGCTATATGGAGCTTGGTATCTCTAGACCATAAGCTCCGCCCCCAATGACACTAATGCTGCAATACGCAACGAATGTTTTAAAGATTTTATTTCCTGGTCTTTACATCTAGAGGAGTTAAATGACCTAAAACATAGATCCTTTTGTATCGGACCACCTGAATTTGTAGGTGAGCAAACATATTGGAACACGTAACTGACAGGTGTTGTGAACATCTTGTCTTGAAGTATTGAAGTAGATGCAAGTAAATATTGGTTACTGTAACTTCTGAATCTGATTCTACTTCTTGCATGTTTCTTCACGTCAATCAGCAGCTGTTGTTGAATCTTTACGCTCTAAACGAAACTCAGGCTTGATGTACTGTGTTCTCAGGAAGTCCCCCCTCCCCCTCTCTTTAGCTGCTTTGTTTATATATATATTTAAAAAAATAAATTATGATCTACACATTTGCGATCATTTTATAGTTTACGATTAAGTAACTCAACACCTTGAGCAATTTGTTCCTCAATAGTGTAAAAATGATTACTGCTGCTTAAAATGCAAAAATATAAAATCCTAAACACATTATCGGGTACCGTCTCGAGACCGTGTTCATTGAAGGTGCGTTCACGCATAAAACAATTTTAATCGCCCAAGTCACTGTACTATGAAGTCGCCAGTAGATGTTCCAACTACTGGTTGCCATAGCAACATTGATCAGTGCCATAGCAACATTGATCAATGAAATGAGGGAGAGTGTTCGTATATAAAATTCTCCGGTGTATATATGCATCAAAACCTACGAGATGAAGGAGAAGCAGCATGTGCTCTTTGACCTCTGGCTATTTGTCACAATTCACAGCGACCTCTGATAAACTGGTACAAATATAGAAATATAATCTGTACGTAGCGGGGGTGATGATCACCTTGTCTGGGTCCAGAGTGAAGTCTGAGTCTAGCAGCTCTCCGGCATCGTCGTCAGGCTCTCCCTCGTAGATCTTATATGCAGGGTTCCCGATTTCTACATTCATAGCCCCATTGGTCATCCTCTGGTGCTGGAATCCCTTAGCACTGTAGACATATACACAGTTTATGTTCAATAAGCACATGTCTACCAGACAGTTGGCCTAAGTACACACACATCCAACAATAGTGAAGATGCCTGGACTGCCAAACTAGTCACGAACATCTACTACACACAGGCACACACTCACAAATCCACACATTATCACTCTGAAGGAGCATCCAGTAGCTTTCAGATGAACAATGCCAGAGGGCGTGTCCACGCTGCTGGCTCAGAAAGCTGGATATCCACACGACAAAACCAACTACAGCTCAGCTACAGCACACAAGCACAACACCACTATACACTCACACTGACCCCCACACACACACACACACGTGTACAGGACAGCAAGGACACAGACAAACAGAACACAGCTCAGTGCTGCATCCAGCCAGTCCATGTAATTCAGCAGTCAGTGAACAGAACTGACTGACACTTCTGACACGCCGTTGAGGCAGAAGCACAGGAACACCACGGTACAGATAAAGAGAGAGAGAGAAGGAGGGAGGGAGGAGGAGAGAGCGAGATGGAGAGGGAGCAAAGCACATAGATGGGCTGGTACACTGCAAAGGAAGGAGAAGGGAGCATGGAGACATGGAGGATGGAGGCCTGCTGTTAAAGAGTTAGAGTTACCGCAAGCATCTGGAGCTGGGCTTGGCCCGCCTCAAAGACCTGGGAGACAGAGACACACAGTTACCCCCCCCCCCCCCCCCCCCC
>JAFFST010050607.1:38569-54675 GCA_022414735.1 Noturus placidus | reverse complement strand
AGGAAATGAGGAAGGGGGCAAACACTTTCACACCACTGTATATACACACACACACACACACACACACACAGTATCTCACAAAAGTGAGTACACCCCGAAGTGAAAGTGTCCAAATTGGGGTCGTGTATGTGTAGCAAAGTGTCATTTCTTCAGTGTTGTCACATGAAAAGATATCATCAAATATTTACATAAATGTGAGGGGTGTACTCACTTTTAGTGAGATACTGTGAGTGTGTGTGTGTATGTATATATATCCCTTTTTTAAATATGCGTTTCCTTATCAAAATGAATTCTAAAGAGAACTGCTTAAGGAAGCGAACGCTCAACCATCCGAAGAACCCTCAAGGAACCCTTTTCCACAAGAGAGCATATAGACAGTGTTAAGGCCTTTAGGAATTGTAGAACCCATAAGTCATCTAACTCCTGAAGAACCTTTTTCCTCTTCAAAGATTGCAGACAGTCAAACAGAGAGACATGGACAAAAAGACGTAAGATAGCTAGTCAGACATACAGAGAGACAGAGAAGAGAAACAGGTAATTGGGTGTTGAGATAAAGGGTGAGATTGGGAGGCTAAAAGAAAACCTGAGTGAATGATTCGAGTCCAGTGAGTGGGAGCAGTGAATGAGTGACTGAGTGAGTAGTTACTTTGAATGACTGAGCAGTGTACAGGGAGCGAACCGGTGAGCGACTGAATGAGCGAGCGGGCGGGCGAGGGACGGAATGAGCGAGCGAGCGGGCGAGGGATGGAATGAGCGAGCGGGCGGGCGAGGGACGGAATGAGCGAGCGAGCGGGCGAAGGACGGAATGAGCGAGCGAGCGGGCGAAGGACGGAATGAGCGAGCGAGCGGGCGAGGGATGGAATGAGCGAGCGAGCGGGCGAGAGACGGAATGAGTGAGCGAGCGAGGGACTGAATGAGCGAGCGAGCGATCGAGGGACTGAATGAGCGAGCGAGCGATCGAGGGACTGAATGAGCGAGCGGGCGATCGAGGGACTGAATGAGTGAGCGAGCAAGCGACTGAATGAACGAGCGAGCAAGCGACTGAATGAACGAGCGAGTGAATAAGTAAGCAGAGTGAGTGAGTGCACTGAGTGAGTAAGCAGAATGAACGAGTGAATATAGTACGTTGAGTCTAATCATCATACAAAGGCTAAAAAAGCTGAGAAAGTGTATGTGATCTGAGCCTGGGCAATAAATACAGCTGGAGGATTGTGAGTGAGTGAGTACTTGAGAGACACAGAGCCTTTCTCATCCATTTCCTCAATGACAGAACTGCTACTCACCCACGCATTCTCTTCTTATACCACAAGATGGCGCCAACCAGAAGCAGTGCCAGTAACAGCAGCAGAAGCACTGGGATGATCACGGAGAGGGCGTCTGTGTACAGAGAGAACACTTTAGAAACTGCTTCATTAGTCCCACCTACACGCTCGCACACACTTGCAACTTACTGCTAGAGGAGTCTCCTGAGCCTGCAGAAGAAGCAGTGAGTTCACAGCGATAGCCAATCCATCCTGTAGGACACCTGCAAGCACAGAGACACACACATGAGAAATGGAAAGTGTAGCTGTTTATACATTACAAAATTTCAGGCAATAATTTCTTGGCAGGGCTGGGGTTTCAACCCTCGACCTTCTAATCAGTAACCCAGTAACCACTGCCCCTGAGAAGGAGCACGAGAGAGGGAGGGAGAGTAGGCGAGAGAGGGTGTCTAAAGAATATTGGCTAAAGTGGCACCATCACAGAATGCAAGAGAAGAGCGAGAGAGTGTGTCCAAGTGAGACAGGTGAACTAGAGCAGAGGTGCCCAATACGTCGATCGCAATCGATTGGTCGATCGCAAAAGAAGTGCGGGTAGATCGCCATTCAAAAAAGTTAGCGTTGACATACAGGACAGCCAGTCTGAGATCTCGTCTTTTCTCTCACCACGCGTGCGATCAAACGCGCCAGTGCTAAAGGATAGCAAGCGAAATCGCGGGTAGGGACATTTTCCAGTCTTTTAAAGACTTCATTGACAAAACCCAGCTCCCAGTGTGCAAATTGAAATCAGGCACCACGGACGGTGCGCCCGCAATGGTTGGCAGCGCAAATGGATTCATTGCCAAGTGCAACAAGCCTTATGCGCAAAAATACTAAACATGAAAGAGATCATGGATGTGGCAACAAAGTGCTAGGTCTATACGTGCTAAGTCACTTCAAAGACAGCTGCTCCATGCACATCTGAAGAAGTCACACTGCGAGCACACTGAGCTCCTGCTACACATTGACGTGAGATGGCTTATTATTAAGTCCAAATACCGTTCCACAATGACTGATCATCATTTGGAGGCCTGCTTGAGGCTGGCTACCAGCAGCGACTGTCCGGACTGTGCAACCCTGGCTGATTCTATTCAGTGCACGTCATCAGAGTAAGGTAATGACTAAAAATGTACTGAATTGTAGTGTGCCATAAGGCAGGGGTCCCCAAACTTTTCCAGGGCAAGGCCCCCCAAATGGCATTAAAATTTGACCGAGGCCCCCCTTTTGCAAGATGTCTTTAAAACACATTAAAAATACAGACTTCTGAATATATCCCCTTTTTTATTAATAATTACATCTTGCATCACATTAGGAATTGATTGTGTGTGTGTGTGTGTGTGTGTGTGTGTGTGTGTGTGTGTGATTGAGAGTGAGAATTTATTTTTCATACCAAATTGTCGAGGCCCCGCTGGCGCTCCCTGGCGGCCCCCACTTTGAAAACCACTGCCATGAAGGCTCATGCAGTTATGCAAGGTATATGAACATGAACATATATTTAGTGTGGATATATATTTGAAGTATACTGAGTATATATATAAATAAATATATGTTTCACATTTTTAGTGTAGGTAGATCTCTTTGACTGGTCATAATAAAAGTAGCTCGTAAGTCAAAAAAGTGTGGGCACCCCTGGTCTAGAGGATAAGAGAGGTGTGACTGGTGTATGACGTGGACACGAGTGCGAGTGCGTTGTTCTTACTTGCAATACGGGAGCATAGTGCGCTGGTCTAAGAAACACTGGCCGTTAATGCAGAAGTCTCTGCAGCTGTAGCAGCTGGGCAGTGTCCGGTCATTAGCGCAGCTACACAAACACAGCACACAGATTAAATTAGAAAGAGTGGTGAAGAGTTAACAGAAGAGGAAATATGAACAAGCAGCACTAGATAATATGATTTGTACCTGCAGACCACTCCATCAGTGGGATGAGGAATACATTTGCCTTGGCCGCAGTACATGCACTTGTCCAGGCTGCAGGTGGGGCCGAGGAACTTCGAGGGACAGCGGCATTGCTTGGTACCGTTCGCCGTCTCCAGGCAGGTTCCACCGTTATCACAGAAACCCTCACAGTGGCCTGGAGGAAGCAAGTCAGTATTCAGGAGCAACGAAGAAATGTACTGAAATGTAGAGGTCGACCTATAGATTGGATTTGCTGATTAATCGAAACCGTATCCAGATTTCTGGAACAACTGATTATCGGTTAGCGGCTGAGACCGGTCCGTCGTCATTACACAGCAAGAGAGCGGCCTCTAGAGGCGAAATAAAAACTATCACCTACAAATTTTGTTGTGCTATTTGAAGTGGTTTAAAACAATTTTTTAAATTTATTTTGGATGTCTCTATTTTTATCGATTTAGAGTGTTACTTTTTGGTTCAGTTTGGATCCATATCTTTTATTTACTTGAATTTTTATTAAAAGTTCAGATACATTAATGATTCTTTCATTGCAAAAAGTACAGTACGTTGTCATGGTACAGTCAGTACTGTTTATTTTTGTAATAAACGGTCCCTCAAGGTTTTTGCGATCGCAGAAATAAACGCAAAATCAAGCAAACACAATATTCAGAGGATTTTCTGCAGATTTGGGCCAAGACGCATCATGTGATGTCATCACGACGCGCATTCAGTCAAAGCCCTCTTCAATGCATGTGCGAGTACAACTAAAGGTGCTCATTTAACAATTCGCCATTTACCATTCACCGACACTGCTAAAGACCGTATAAAGCAATTTTCTACAATTGCAATATCGCCGATTCAAATAGCTTTCCGAAAAGAAAAAACTAAACAAAAAGAGCACAAAATCAAATGTCAATTTTGAAAACTCAAGCATTTTTGGCTGCAACAAATCACAAAAAAAATATACTTGACTGCAATATGAAGGCAGACGTGTTTTTGTGAACTGGGCATGAACACTCACTGTACTGGCACTGATCTCCCAGGAAGCTGTCAAGGCACTGGCACATGGGCTGGTTCCCGAGGCTCACAGTGCAGCTGCCTCCGTTGTGGCAGTAGTCTTTGCACGTGTTCTGGTTACAGTTGGGCCCAGTGAAGCCTGTCGGGCAGCGGCACGTTGGAGCACCTGGAGAACAGATACCCAAGAGCTGCATGTTTAACTCCTAACAGTTTAACTGTGTCTAGCATTCATATAGTTATACTAACAAAGAAGTCAAGATTCAACTAGACACAGGTACGTCTGATACGGTTTAAGACTAGACATATACAGAACATGCACACAGCTGCATGCGTACTGTAGAGTGATACGTGTGTGCGTACCGGTGCGCGACGGAGAACAGGTTCCTCCGTTCTTGCAGTAGTCTCTGCACTGGTCAATCTCACACCTCTCACCACTGTAGCTGGTCGGGCAGCGGCACTTGGGCTGACTGCGAGCGTTCAGGAAACAACTGCCACCGTTCAGACACTGAACATTACACGTAGGGGCTGAGAAAGAGAAGCAAAAAGATGAGAGAAGAGACAAGCGAGAAAGAAAAACAGGGCAAGGGGAACCCTCACCGCAATGCTAAGCTAGATAAAAGGAATGCACCCTTTCAGCTGATGAGGTGTTTGTACATTACAGCTGCAGTGAGAGCAGAGACGGGACTTACTGACAGGGGCCTGAGTGGCTGGAGGCAGTTCCACACACGTGCCATTATCAGCCACACGGTCGTTAGGGCAGGTACACACTGGACCACTGGGGCTGAGCAAACACAGCCATTCACACTTCTTCCTGTCACATGGGTTTGCCACTGAAACACATGTATCAGAGTGTTAGACAAAACAGAGACCGTCTCATGGTCTTGCGTATAAATGAGCTCACACACACACTTACTCTCGGGCTGTTTGTAGCGGTGGTAGAGCACTATGTCAGTGGCGTGATTGATGCCTGTGGTCAGGTTCTCCATTGTGCCTCTGCCAAATTTGTTGACGCGGAACACGAAGTTGTTGATGTAGGTGACGCCGTAGATGTAGTCCTCAAAGATATCGATGCTGAACGGGTGGAGTAGATCTACAGCACACACACACACAAACACACACATTACAGCCAGCTATTTTAACCACAAGGATGACATTTTTGTGGTTCTAACAGCGCCGTATTACTGTCATTGCGAGTGCTGTTTCGGCTACTGAACTGTTTTTGACGTTGGATACGGCCACCACGGGGTCTGTGCCATCCAGACGCACGCTGCCGATCACAGACAGTTTAGCATCAGCCCAGTACAGGCGCTCGTTGAAGTAGTCCACTGCCAGACCTGCGCACAGAAGGAACACGCTGCTTGAGCAGAACAAGACGCTTTGAAAAGTCTAGGTCAGTGGAACAGTCGAGGAAATCCTTTTGTATCACAAACCATGTAAGCTGATAATGGAGCAATAAATTCAAACTCGGTTTAACAAAGCTTGTTTTACGAAAAGAGGAATTTGCCCTGGAGAATGCTGAACCATTATATATATATTATATTAATATATAAAGGCGGCTGTGGCTCAGTCGGTAGACCACTAATCCACTAATCGTAGGGTTGGTGGTTCGAATCCCGGCCCGGGTGATCCCATGCCGAAGTGTCCTTGGGCAAGACACTGAACCCTAAGTTGCCCCCGATGGCAAGCTAGCACCTTGCATGCAGCTCTGCTACCATTGGTGTATGAGTGTGCACTTGTAAGTCGCTTTGGATAAAAGCGTCTGCTAAATGAATAAATGTAAATGTAATTAGAATAAAAAAAAAAATACATTTCCTAATACCTATTCCCTGAATACATATTTCCAATCATTCTGGGTGCAATATAATACTTTTAAAGACTACCGTTTATACAACTACAGTATGCATGTGTGATAATAATAATAACCACAACTCAAACCATATTATAAACCATGTTTCTTTCCCTTGTGTTCGCTTTCATCCCAATAGACTGAACCTATTAGTAACCTTGATGAGACAGATTTTTGCAAAAGCACACAATATAGATGGAACCAACAACAACAACTGCCTCGATGCGTATACACTAACACCACCTAGTGGTAGCTCAGTCATCAACAGTGACTGTACATTTTATTCCCATTAAATAAATTTTTTTTCTTCATTGTGATTGTTGCTGGGTATGGCAGACTTGCTGAGATTGACCGAGTTCTCAGGCTTCCCTGCTTAATAAAATAAATCAAATGAAATTGAGCAGACTGACCTGTGGGCCACTGCAGGTTCTCGTGCACCAGCGTCTGCCTCAGAGTGCCGTCCATGGCTGCGGTCTCAATTTTGGGGTGATTTCCCCAGTCTGCCCAATACATGGTCCTGAGTTACCAAATAAAACACAACCGTTCGATCATTATATCAAAATCAAGCCACATCTACATTTATTTACTCATTTATTATTCAAAACATTGCTTTATGGTCATTTAGAATGGTCTCCATTAGTATTATGCGAATGATACATTAGCATACAGTAATTCACTTCTGTATTTTGTGTACATATAACCTAACACCACGTTGTTCCAAATGTCATCTCACCCTCTTGGTGGATCCACAACAATGGCATAGGGCTCATCGATCATGCCTGAGATCAGCGTCTTCCTGTTTTGGCCAGTGATCTGGGCCACCTCGATGACATCTCGGCCCGAGTCTGTCCAGTACAGATTCCCAGCCACCCAGTCCACAGCAATGCCTCTGGGTGTCTTCAGACCTGGGATCTGCGTCAGAGAGACGATTCAATAACATAGTGAGTGTACAGATATAACGAAGCATTATGTGAAGACATTTTTTAAGCAGTTTTTGAAAGGAAAAGGATTTATGTTTTTGCAGGATCATGACAAGCTGTATTTTTCTCTTATTAACTTCAAGAGAAAGTGAACGACCTTACTTGGGCTAGCTAGTTTTGTGGACGCTCCATGATGTTAAAAGTAACTATAAATGGATAAAAAGTATGGCGTGTTGCTTTTTCCAATTAATAATAATAAAAAAATATTTATTCATTGGCAACTTCCTTTGTCAGTGGTCCAATAATATATTGCTCCGCTTTCCTGCGATTGTGTGTGTTTGAGCAGATAGCGTCGGCCGGCAGTGTGTACCACGAGGTTGGTGACTGTTCCCTCGCTCTGCCGCGTGTTCCGGTGAGAGTTGGACGAGGTGCCGGAAGAAGAAGACGAGGACGTGGAGGGCAGCTGGAAGGAGGAGATACCGCTGGTGTGCCAGTTGGTCCAGAAGATGCGGTTGGTCTTGATGTGCAAATCCACAGCGTCAATGCGCACGTTGGCATCGCCCTGGAAGGTCTGCTCGTACACCCAGTTTGGCACGCCCGGGTCCAGACTGCGGATCTCGTTATCATCAGCGATGTAGAGCACCTGCCTATTGATATTCAAACCTGACAGAGATAGAGACAGAAAATGAAACAGGAGGACCAATGAGATTCTTCTTTTGGGCTTCGGAAGCTTCACGTACAGACCTAATGCTGTTTGTGTTTTAAATAAAGCACTGGGGATGGAGGAAATCCCATCTCAAATTGGTCTCATTTGACTTGTGAAACTCTATTCAAATTGTACTTACAATATTTAATATTCGAATACCTCCCGGTATTATAAAGGCGTCTAATGTCACAATCGAACATTCGCGGTAACGCTAGACATTTCGATGTTTTATATACATCCAAGTAAATCATGAGCAAACAATATACATTTATCATGAACTTAAAGGTTTTTATTCAATTATCTACAATAATAGTGCTCGTCATTAACATTTAGCCATTGAGATCAATGTAAAAACCTACCCCCCCCCATTTTTTTAAGATGCCTACTATACACTATTATAATATTATTAACGCCTATTATGCCAAATCCAAAATGGCTTCCCTTTCACAAAATACACTCACTACATAAGTTATACCAATAACTGTATATTATCAAATGGATGTCACTGCATACCCAATAGAGTATTAGATATTTACCCACAGAAACGGAGTCCCTAATGATAAACTCCAAGAAATGGCTGTTTTATTCACTTTTATTACAAGTAAAAAAAAAAGTAATTAAGAAATTGACAAAAATATGCCGTAAATGGCATGGATTCATTCAGTTTCCATACACACGCCATTTGGTGAATAAAGTGTAGAAAAACATGATTGAATACACTTAAAAATGAGTGGAATCCTATACAGTCGGGTAAGATGTGGGCTGGTGCTGCCCTTGAACACAAAGAGCATGAATACTGAAAAGTATGCTAATGAAGCACTTACTGTCGGCCTTGCAGGTGTCGTGGATCTTGGTGAAGTACTTGTGGCAGCTGCACTTGTAAGAGCCCTTGGTGTTGTTACAGATCTGAGAGCAAACGCCAAACTGTCTGCACTCGTTCTTATCTGAAAAGGGGACATGTGGTAAACTCGACAGCACCTTAACTGTCCACTGTCTTCGGTCTACTGTCTGCTGCAATAAAACAACTAGTGTGTGTGTGTGTGTGTGTGTGTGTGTGTGTGTGTGATTCTGTCTGTGGTCGCATCTCTGTGCTTGTGTATAGAGGGAGGCGGACACCTTGGCAGTTGCCGAAGCCGTTGTTCTCGAAGCCGGGTTTGCAGGAGCAGAACGAGTCGGTGCCGTTCGTCGTACAGTGAACCTCTTCCGTCTCTCCGCACAGAGACCTGTTACTCTTACAGTCGTTCAGCATAGTGTCTGCGAACACACACACATCAGATGTTCAAAATGATGTTTTAAACGTGACTATATCAAAGAAACAAAACATCGAAAGCAAAGAACTGAAATGCATTAGCAAGTCTATCAGTAACGTAATCTAACAATTCCTCAAGGACTTTGCATAAGATGCATCATGTGAGGTCATTGCGACACATTCAGCTAAAGCCCTATTCGATTCGCGTGCTTCGAACATGACTACAGCTAAAAGGCCTCATTTACCAACAAAACACTGAATTACTGCAGAACTATTTCAGGCGATTGCAGTTTCACAAATTCAAGTAGTCTTCCGGGAGATAGATTGATTGATTGCATGCATACATACACACACACACACACACATCTCACAAAAGTGAGTACACCCCTCACATTGTTGTAAATATTTGATGATACCTTTTCATGTACAACACTGAAGAAATGACACTTTGCTACAATGTAAAGTGTAAACAGCTTATGTAACAGTGTAAATTTGCTGTCCCCTCAAAATAACTCAACACACAGCGATTAATGTCTAAACCGCTGGCAACAAAAGTAAATACACCCCTAAGTGAAAATTTCCAAATTGGGCCCAAAGTGTCAATATTTTGTGTGGCCACCATTATTTTCCAGCACTGCCTTAACCCTCTTGGGCATGGAGTTCACCAGAGCTTCACTGGAGTCCTCTTTCACTCCTCCATGATGACATCACGAAGTTGGTGGACGTTAGAGACCTTGTTCTCCTCCATCTTCCGTTTGAGGATGTCCCACAGATGCTCAACAGGGTCTGGAGACATGCTTGTCCAGTCCATCACCTTCACCCTCAGCTTCTTTAGCAAGGCAGTGGTCATCTTGGAGGTGTGTTTGGGGTCGTTATCATGCTGGGATAATGATCTGCTTCAGTATGTCACAGTACATGCTGGCATTTATGGTTACCTCAGTGAACTGTAGCTCCCCAGTTCCGGCAGCACTCATGCAGCCCCAGACCATGACACTACCACCACCATGCTTGACTGTAGGCAAGACACACTTGTCTTTGTACTCCTCACCTGGTTGCCGCCACACACGCTTGACACCATCTGAACCAAATAAGATTATCTTGCATTACTGGAACCATGTCATGTGGTCTGATGAGACCATGTCCTTAGTCTGCTTGTCTTCAGCAAACTGTTTGCAGGCTTTCTTGGGCATCATCTTTAGAGAAGGCTTCCTTCTGCGATGACAGCCATGCAGAACAATTTGATGCAGTGTGTGGCGTATGGTCTGAGCACTGACAGGCTGACCCCCCACCCCTTCAACCTCTGCAGCAATGCTGGCAGCACTCATACGTCTATTTCCCAAAGACAACCTCTGGATATGATGCTGAGCACGTGCACTCAACCTCTTTGGTGGACCATTGTGAGGCCTGTCCTGAGAGGAACCTGTCCTGTTAAACCGCTGTATGGTCTCGGCCACCATGCTGCAGCTCAGTGTCAGGGTCTTGGCAATCTTCTTATAGCCTAGGCCATCTTTATATAGAGCAACCATTCCTTCTTTCAGATCCTCAGAGAGTTCTTTGCCATGAGGTGCCATGTTGAACTTCCAGTGACCAGTATGAGGGAGTGTGAGAGCAATGACACCAAATTTAACACACCTGCTCCCCATTTCACAACTGAGACCTTGTAACACTAACAAGTCACATGACACTGGGGAGGGAAAATGGCTAATTGGGCCCAATTTGGACATTTTCACTTAGGGGTGTACTCACTTTTGTTACACTGTTGTTAAGCTGTACACTCACTACTTTACATTGTAGCAAAGTGTCATTTCTTCAGTGTTGTCACATGAAAAGATATCAAATATTTACTAACACTTGAGGGGTGTACCTACTTTTGTGAGATACTGTGTGTGTATATTATATATAATACATATATATATATATATATATACATATATAATATCTATCTATCTATCTATCTATCTATCTATACATACATACACACACACACACACACACATTATATATACACATACATATATACATACACACATACATATATACACATACCGTATTTTCTGCACCATAAGGCGTACCGGAATATAAGGCGCATACGGTTGTTACGCCTTGGCCAGCAGATGGCACTCTAGCATGAACTAGCTCTGGACACGTGACTAATTGTTTTGGATTCGGTGATGATATCCCAGGTGTGTCGTGTTTGGTTTGATTATGTTTGAGTGTTATGTTTGATTATGTTTGAATATATATATATACACATACATATATATATACACATACATATATATATATATATATATAAAAAACACACACAAATCGCAAATTTTTGGCTACAATGATCACAACAAAACTCTAAAATCCTGTACAGATTTATTGATACTTTCGCTTCAAGTGTGAATGCGTGAGATGTCTCACCTGTCTTGCAGCCAATCTCATCAGAGCCGTAGTCCTCGCAATCGTTGAAATAGTTGCAGCGCAAGGGGGAGCTAATGCACTTGCCATTGCTGCACTGGAACATGTCCTTGCCGCACTTGCTCGCCTTCTTATCTGTTCAAATACAAAGTCATACAGAGTTCATTTACTGCACCTAAATGAATCCTTCAAACCCCCACGTTCTTGTTTTATTCCTTCCTCTTCTATTTTAGTAGGAAGAACGCTGCCAAAAGGTCGGCAACCGCAAAAGATACAGATTCTCATTCGGTTGTGTTCGACTCCGCCTCGCTTCATCGTCACTCTCCTGTCTTACCGCAGTTCGTCTCGTCCGAGTTGTCTCCGCAGTGGTTGATACCATCACAGCGTTTGCCGCTCCAAAGACACACACGATCGTTCAGGCAGCGGAAGTTTCTGGTGGGCGGACACAGGAACTTCCCTACAGGTGGAAGGATGCCCATTATTTTTCTAAATATTTATTTCCTCCTCTCTGGTTCTGGTGAATTAATTTGCTCGACTCACTGCACTCTTCAGGGTTTTCATCAGAGTTATCGCCGCAGTCATCCTCGCCGTCGCACTTCCAGGCCAGAGGCTTGCACAGAGTGTTGTTACACTGGAACTCGTCGTTGGGGCAGAGGCGCTCCACTGAGAGAGAGAGAGAGTGAGAGAGAGAATGTAACTGGATGTACATAAATGGACTTGTTAGCAATAAAACTTGCTGTAGTTGGAAAATAATCCAGGATGCTGCATCATACCACCCTTACGTTGATTATTTTCCTCACAGCTTTGTGTTTTACTCCTTATTTATAGCAACGAGCCATATCTACAGTATGAAAAGAGTGCACACACACCTGTGTCATGACACCTCTCTTCATCGCTGCCATCCATGCAGTCAGCATCAGCGTCGCAGCGCCAGCGCAATGGAATGCAGTGGCCATTTTTACACTGGAACTGGTCGGCATCACACTTTAGAGCACAGCCATGCTGCACACACACACACACATACACGTATTAACCACATACTGCTCCTTGTGAAGCAAATGACAACACATTGGCAAACCCTTTTCCCCCTAATTTAATTTCACTGTTGTTTTAAAACTGAAGGGCAGCACTCCATTGGGGGCGGAGTTAATTCCTGTACTATAATAAATGCAAACAAAAGCCTGCATTTAAGAAGCTAGTCGGATCCTTTGCAATAAGAGCAGCATTAGCCTTTGAGAATTACACAATTGTTCTACGTCAAAATGCACCTTTAACATTGCTAGTTGTTGCTATGGTTACACTGTAAATGATCAAACCTATTGAGATTCAGAGACAGCGAGGGCTGAAAGAAGAAGAAGAAGAAGAAGAAGAAGGACAAAGTGAGTCAGAGAGAAAAAAAGAAAGTTAAAAAATTAAAAATAAATAAATAAATAAATAAATAAATAAATAATAGGTGTGCAATTTGAGCTTTGGCACCTCGTCAGAGCCGTCAGCGCAGTCATGGTCGCCGTCGCATTTCCATCGTCCAGCAATGCAGCGGCCATTGGTGCAGGCGAACTCGCTCTCTGAGCACTGACGCGGCACTGCGGAACACACACAGTAACACACAAAATGTCCTTTATTTTGAATGGCAGCATATCCAGCACACCAAGATGGCATCATGTCTAAAAAGATATATGCTTGGCAAGCTGGGAAAACGCTTCACATGGTCAAATTTGGAGATTTTTGACTGTATACGGTTTTGATTATTTCATGAAATGAAATATGTTTCAGTGATCTAGCTACAAGACATCCGACCTACCTTTAGAATTGTAATCTGCTTATGAAAAAAAAAAAAACATTACTGCAAATTGTAACATATTCTCAATTTGACTATCAGCATCGTCCACATCAGCGAAGGAAAAAAAACACTCGCAGCATTTAAACACGAGCCTCGTCTCAATCTCTTCACTCAACTGATCTCTGTTCATTCTCAAATCAGCGGGGAAATAATCGTTAATTCAGTCACTCACTTCTGTTCTGCTGGCTACATTTCCTGTCATTGACGTCTTTTTATTAGGTCAGATCATCCGCTATCGCCTGTACATCGCATGTAAGCGCATCTAAGGTCTAAGCGCTCTTCTCTGTTTTGATGATAATGATGATCTGATAGCGCAGGAGCGCAATCTCTTCACTCAACTGATCTCTGTTCATTCTCAAAGCAGCGGGGGTGTCGGATTATAAACCAAATTGATTACGTTTATCCAACAACTGGATTAAAGAAGATTAAAGCATGGGGCAGTGGTGGCTTGGCGGTTAAGGCTTTGGGTTACTGATCAGAAGATCTGGGGTTCAAGTCCCAGAACTGCCAAGCTACCACAGTTGGGCCCTTGAGCAAGGCCCTTAACCCTCTCTGCTCCAGGGACACTATCATGGCTGACCCTGCGCTCTGACCCCAACTTCCTGACAAAGAAAAGATTTTCACTGTGTGAGAATATATCACTGTCTTTGCCTTGAAATGCACAGCGTTAATCAATATGTTGATGTGATTTCCACTGAAACAGGAAGTCAGAGCAGGATATATCGACACTTGAGATTCTAGAGAGCATTTGATTGGATAGAAATGAGGTCATTAAAACCGTTGATCTGTATCGGTGGTATAGAGAGAGACTGTAAATTTTGAATCCAGGGATCTTCTAAATGTGAATTATGTTGTTGTTTTGGAGCATGTTAACTTATAGATAACCTTAAGGCTAACATATTCATAGTAAAGGCCACAAAACTTTAAACTGGCTCCTTAAAATCAGCATAATCTTTGAAGGAAAAGAGCTGAAACAAGGTTTGAGTGTAGCCTAAATAAATAAAACCAATTTATGTTTACGTAAAGTAGAGAATCAAAGTATGTTGTTGGTTATTTCTAAAATTTAACCACGGCAACAGCAGATTTCCCCAGACTGCCACACATATAAAGGTGTCACAATAGAGCTACAGAAGAGAACGTCAAAGGAGTTCAGAATAAGGGTTTCACACAGGGGGGAAAGGGTGGGCAGGTAGGAGAAAAAAAGGCTGTAATAAACGTTCATGCCAATTCTTTCATGAGAAAGCACACATAAATTAACTGGGAATCCAAAGCCATCAAAATGAACACAGTTTAACGGATTTACACTGGAGAAACAGAATCGGTCACTGAACAGCAAGAAATGATAAACACAATGCCATAGATAACACATGGATCGTCTCATTTTGACAGGGGATACTAGTTCTGCACCATTCCACCACTAGAGGGACGGGTGCTGAAATTGGCAGCTTCGGTCATGAAACATTGAATGAAAAGAAAAATGGATCTGAAGAGGGACAAGAGTGGAGTTCATATGGAGAGAGGGAATGGAGGAGTAGTGACCTACCTCTGAGTCAAGCCACCATGTCAGTATGAAATGAAGAACAAACATAAGGTGAAGTGACTGGCATTCATGAGCAATGTGGGCAATGTCATGAAACAGTGCAAAACGTGGATATGGTAGGCATACACACACACACACTTCAATTCAACGATTCTATACATTTTACTTGCAAATTAACACGCACCCCAAGCTGTGGTGCTCGAACACACACAGAATGAGAGTGAAACCATTACAAAGCCACCAAGTTCAGGCCTCACACACCAGGGCTGTGTGCATCAGAGAACATTTCCCATAATTCCATACCAGACCACCTACCACACTTCTCCTCATCGGAGTTGTCGCCGCAGTCGTTGTCGTAGTCGCACTGCCAGCGGCCCGGGACGCAGCGGTTGTTCTTGCAGCGGAACTGATAAGGCTCACACGTTCTCTCATCTGCAACACAGACATAAAAGCTCAACGCAGAGTTTACACAACATGTAAAAGCAGAGCAGACAAAAGAGAGGCTGTGTACCGCACTCCTCCTTGGGCTCATCCGAGCCGTCGCCACAGTCGTCCTCGCCGTCGCACTTCCAACGTGCAGGGATGCACCGACCCGAGTCCTTACAGCGGAACTCGTCTACACCGCATGTCATCTGAGCTGCAGAACGAGAGGGGGGAGGAGGAGGTAGGGCACGCGCAGGTCGTTAGACACACAACATGACCAGGGAGACAAAATAATCCGATAACTGTCAAAAACATTATCAATATTAAACCTTGATATCCAAACAACTCCAGGTACACACTTACTTTCCTAACTCTTGTAACTGAACACCTTTTCTATTAAACTCCGAATATAATACCTTCTATAGAATACAAGATCTCACCAAACATTTAAAATCAATTATTTATAGAAACCTGTTTCTACTAGGTCTTGCTTGAGTTTCAAAAGCCATATTGAGATGAAAATCATGTCTCTGGTGCCATCCAAATGGCTATGAATCAATGTGAGATGAGTTTCAGGTTTCTTCTCCTACAACATATAGTATTCTATATGAATTCTCTGTGCTCGTTCAAATATGTTAACGTGTCTATAGTAAGTAATAGTAGTAGTGTAGCTGTTATTGCCATTTCAGCATCTGTGGCTATTTTAATGGAAAAACTGACTTAAAAACCAAAGGAAAAGAAAATACAGAAGTTAAGACTTGTTTATGTTTTACATTTACATACAGTGGTGTGAAAAAGTGTTTGCCCCCTTCCTCATTTCCTGTTCCTTTGCATGTTTGTCACACTTAAGTGTTTCGGAACATCAAACTAATTTAAACAATAGTCAAGGACAACACAAGTAAACACAAAATGCAATTTGTAAATGAAGGTGTTTATTATTAAAGGTGAAAAAAAATCCAAACCATCAT
>JAFFST010050607.1:23464-37077 GCA_022414735.1 Noturus placidus | reverse complement strand
TTTTCATACAGGGCCATGATGGTTTGGATTTTTCTTCACCTTTAATAATAAACACCTTCATTTACAAATTGCATTTTGTGTTTACTTGTGTTGTCCTTGACTATTGTTTAAATTGGTTTGATGTTCCGAAACACTTAAGTGTGACAAACATGCAAAGGAACAGGAAATGAGGAAGGGGGCAAACACTTTTTCACACCACTGTATGATAAAAATTCTAAAACCTTTTCTGGTAAAATCCTACTTAAGTCTTTAAGTGAGCTTACATAAAAATGTTGTCTTCGTTTCTACTGTGAAATCAGATTCACTGGACCTTGTATGGAGGACACGGCACGCAACCAAAAACTAATAATAACTCATTTGTTATTTGACAAATAAAAACGTGTAATCATTAATATGGTGAAGTTCCTGTAAGGAGAAGTTTATCCAACATTTATGGAAGGAGTCGTGTAATGGTCAGTTACAATGTTTTCCAAAACAGAATTACTGAGCACTAACCTAAGCCTGATCCTTTGCGTGATGTCAGCTGTCACTAGCTGTGTTTACATGAACAATAATCCACTCTTCATCCGATTAAGATCGTACTTTGATTAAGAAACTAGCACGTAAACAGCAATCTTTACTTACCTTAATCTAATTAAGGTCATAATCTAATTAAGCTCTAATCGAATTAAGACAGGTGCAGTAGTCCTGTTTTAGTCGTATTATGGGCGTGTATTACAGACATGTAAACACCTTAATCACATTAAGAACGTCATGTGAAAGTTTTCACCGCATTTTGCGGCAGTACACGTACACACACGGCAGTTCTCAACATTTTACAGTGAACAAGAGAGTTTGGCCGCGTCCCAAAACGCATACTTTCCTACTATAGGCCCGTAGTGGGGAAAAATACATGCATCTCGGATACTATACAGACGGTAAGTACGCAGTTTGAAACGCAGCCCACGGCTTCAAGCGGTCGTCTATTAGCATGTACAGCATGACAAATAATTAACTGCACTTAAAGCTCGAGTAAAAAAATTTAAATAAAAACACCAAAACTGTATACGGTACCATAACAAAGACGAACTGTATGTTGATACGTGAAATTCTGGAGGGACGGCGGACGGCATGGTGCAGTGACGTAATGACGCGGGCTGTTAATCTAATTATGATCTATAACATGAAAAACGCTAACATGACCGGAGTATTCTAAAAGCGACTCATGTAAACACCTTCATCACATTATTATCTTAATCAGAATAAGGTCAATAATTAGATTACTGCTGTCCATGTAAACGTAGTCACAGAGAGCATGATCTGAGCAGTGCTACGTGGCTAAAATGTCTGCATTGTGGAAATACTTTTAATTGGAAAGCGAAGGCAGTCCAATTGCCACTTGTAATGTCTGCAATGCAAACATTTTGCAAGGCGGTAGCAACAGAGCTGCGTGTTCCATACTACCAATTTCATACGCCAGCTAAAAGCTAAACATCCTTGATTGGGACATCCCTAACCATGATTAATCGATAATGAAGTTCGTGTCCTATAAAAACTCTCTTTATAATACAATTTTCTCCATTAGCTGAAACAATCCTCACCTAAATCAATGAGTATTATCCGCAGATCACAGAAAAACCCCAACGCACCATGCAAAAGTTTGTAAAGTAAGACTGAGCCTTACTGCAGTTGGCTGGTTCATCAGAGCCGTCCACACAGTCATTGTCACGGTCACACATCCAGACACGGGGAATGCAGCGCTTAGTGATGACACACTGGAACTGGTTGGGTGCACATGTCACCTCAGCTACATCAACACACCGTGCCAGTTAGTATACAAACCACTCAAACACACTAGCAAGAGACAGTTTATGCATTATGATGAAGGAGAACGGGACCTATATGAGATGATCATACAGCCGAAAAAACATGCTGATGACAGACGAGCTAGGATGGAGAAAAGACACTCACGGCAATCTTTCTCATCCTCTCCTTGACCGCAGTTGTTCTGGCCGTTGCAGCGGAAAATTCCGGGAATGCAGCGGCTCGGGTGCGAGCACTTGAACTGGCTGGGCAGGCACACGTGGATGTCTATGCCACACACACACACCAACACAGACATGTTAGACAAATCTGCCTGTATGAGCATTTAATTAATTTCTCTCAGTGTAACAAAGTAATGCGATGTACTGCCGGACCTTAAGATAAATAAATAAAAAGGTCGCTGTTTGGATTTAAAGAAGCAAATACTTGAAACCTGCCTAATTTTGTTTGAAATGTCTCATACAATAGACTTGCATGCAGCCCCTTCTTGAAGGATTGTGATCAGAGATGTGTAAAACGCTTGGTGAAGTCATATCGTAAATAAATAAATAAAAATCGACAGCAGAACTCACGGCTATGTTTAATAGTGAAAGTAAGAGCATTTCCACATGCACAATGAGACTAAACAGCTGTGTGGTCCAATCAGATAAAAACGACTGCAATTTGGTAGGGAGAATAAAGATCGGACTGTGGAGCAACGGAAAAGGGTCATGTGGTCTGAGGAGTCCAGATTTAACCCATTCCAAAGCGATGTGTGCATCAGAGAAAGAAGGGAAATACATGAAGCGATGCACCCATCGTGCAGAGTGCCTACTGTACAAACCTCTGGAGGCAGTGTTATGGATCTGGGGTTGCATCAGTTAGTCAGGTTTAGGCTCAGCAACATTATGTGGCAAAAAAATGAAGTCATCTGAGTACCTGAATGTACTGAATGACCAGGTTATCCATCAATGGATTTTTTTCTCTTCCCTAATGGCACAGGCATTTTCACACATGAACAGAGACCTGACCTTAACCCCATTGAAAGTCTTTGGGATGTGCTGGAGAAGACTTTATGGCGAGGTTCAACACAAGATCTCGGGCAAATATCAGTGCAACTCCGGATGGAAATTAATGTCACGATGAATGCGGGCTGTAATCACAGCTAAATGTGGTGCAACTACATGTTAATGTTAGTTTTTTTTGTGGCCAGGCAGTGCATTTCTGTAACTGAGGTGAGCGAAAGGGCTTTGAGAAATATAAATGCAACAAAATCCAAGACAGTGGGTCATTTAGAATATTGTCTGCCTTATGAATCAGTTATGCAATCACTTATGCTGTAAATGTTGTACTGTGCATTTCGGTGTGTGGAGGGACAGTACCGCAGTTGGCCTCATCAGAGTTGTCCTGGCAGTCGTTGTCTCCATCACAGATGTAGGCGGGGTTTGTGCAGATGCCTGTGCCACACTGGAACTGTCCCGGCCGACATTTAAACTCCGCTAAACGCAACACACAACAAAAAGTTATTATTCTCTCTCTCTCTCTCTTATCATCTATTCATTATGTCTCTCTTTCTCATTATGTATTCCTTGTCTGTAGCTCTCAGTTCTCTTCATTATCTATTCATTATGGCTCTCTGTCCCTCTGTCAGTCTGTCTCTCGCTCTCTCTATCCATTCATTCAGCTGTCTAGGTCTCTACCAGTCCATCTATCTATGTCTCTTACATGGTCTCACTCTTAGTCTCCCTGTCCATCTCTCTTGCAGTTTCTCTTACTCTCTATCCATTCATCCATCTGTCTCAGTCTCTGCCAGTCCATCTCTCTTACTCTGTCTCCCTGTTCATCAGTCTGTCTCTCTTGCAGTCTTCATCTCGCTTACTCTGTGTCCCTCTCCGACTCGCTTACTCTGTGTCCCTCTCCGTCTCGCTTACTCTGTGTCCCTCTCCATCAGTCGGTCTCCCTTGCAATCTCTCTTACTGTCTACCTGTCCATCAGTTGGTCTCTCTCTCAGTCTCTCTTACTCTGTCTCCCTGTTCATCTGTCGGTCTCTTATTCTGTCTCGATGTCCATCTGTCTGTCTCCCTCAGTCCCTGTCAATGTGTCTCTCTCTCCCCTGCCTTCTATCAGTCTCTGTCTCCATCTCTGTCCTTCTCTCTGTCCATCAATCTCTCTTTCAGTTCAGTAGTACTTTATTGGCATGAATGTTCTCTATCATCAAAGCAAATAGTGCAGGTAAGATTGAAACAAAAGTTATACATTTACATGAAACACGTCTCTCAAATCATAAGCATAATAATCACAAACAACATCAACATCAAAAACTGACTTGCACAGCTGTGTAACCTGGACTGGGTTTGGGTTGGACCGTCTCAGAGCTCCACGTACACTCTTCTCGTCTGTTCAGTAATATAGTCGACTCTGATTAGACTCTAGTCTGAGACTGCTGCGTGTAAGTGAGTCTCAGGACCAGGTGACAGGAGAAGACTGGTTTTAGGGCTGAGCCCATGGGTGTACACTACTTGTTTTAAGAGGTTCCAAAATGCTAGTGTTCTCTTTTGTTCAGGTATACTCGGTGGGAATCAGCCTAAATCTGCCCTACGTGCATCATTGGTTGGATGTTTCTACACTATTCTGCATGCAGGGACTCTGTGAGAGGCTTTTCCCCCATCTAGTGTAGTCGTGCGTACTGAGTGAAGCCCAAACCTCACATCTATATAGCGCAATAATACTTTCAAAGGTCTGACACCAAATTTTAATTGGGGTGTCTATTTTGTGGATTTTTTTTGTTTGCATACAGCTCTTCTGCATTCAAGCCCATATCTAAGCTTCCTGAGACCCTGATTTTCAGTCTTGGGTAATTGCAGTGTAATGAAAGCACTTGGGCGGTGATTCCTAGAGTGAACAGGTGTCCGTTTTCTTTTTTTTTCTTTTGTTTAAGAAAACAATTTTAATTTTGGCCATATTTCTCTCCGTCTGTTCATTGATCTGTCTTAGCAAGTCTATCTATCTATCTGACTTTCTGTCCTTCGGTGTCTCTGCCTCTCTGTCTGTCACTCTCTATCTGTTTCTCTGTCCATCAGTCTGTCCTGCTCTCTCTACCCTTCGGTCCATCTGTCTGTCAATCCGTCTCTCTCTCACGTCTGTCTATCAGTCTCTGTGTTTGTCTGTCTGTCATTCTCTCTCTCTCTGTCTCTCTCCATCAATCTACCTACCTGCCAGTCCTCCCTCTGTTCACCTCTCTCTCTCTCTCTCTCTCTCTGAAGGCAATGACATCAGCAAGACTTTACTCACGGCAGTCAGCAGGTTCGTCTGAGCGATCTCCGCAGTCGTCTTCAGTGTCGCACTTCCACCAGAAGGGGATGCACTTATCATTCTTACACACAAACTGCACACACACAAAAATAAGCATCTGATTACAACAACACGTCATAATTTACACAACTTTGTACTGATGCATTCTGTTAGTGATTAAATCTAACTCTCTGAACAAGCTGCACTGTTGCATTGACTAATAATAATAAAATAATAAAAAAGAAGAAATTACCCATAGGACAGTTTATATAGAGAAGCACCATCACAGTGCAACTTCGACAACAATTTGTTAAAAGGTACATTGCTAAATCTTTAGCTAGTACTCAAAGTACCCAAAACTGTGAATGTGTAATTAACATATTGAACTACTAATCGAATATCTGACTGGCTTCTTCTATAAAAATAATAATAATTTTTTAAAAACCACAACATTTGTAATATCATATGAGATTGTCTGGTTATCAATGTCTACTAATAAAATGAATAATAAAGTTAATAATAAATTAACTTGCTAGTGTTAGGTAGTCTAGTGCCGTGTCCTAATTTCGCCTACTATCCGTCTTAAGTAGTATCCGGGATTAGAATTAGTGTGTCCCAAATGGTAGCACGTTGAAATGAGTATCCCAAAGCTACCCAGATGGTCTACTATTCACTGTAGATTTTCGAAGTGTGGATCTGTGGACATTTTTTCAACTAATATTGCGCGAGGAAGGAGGAGCATTATAGCAGTTCGCTTTGCCGAATTCGACCTGCAAACATGCGTAAGAGTGACTCGTCGGTGATATGTCAGTGTAAGAACTTAAATGTTAAGCACTAAATATAAAAATGTATAATATATTTTATTGTATACATGACCCCTGTCTTGAAAAGAGTTCCACATTTGACTCAATCATCACCATTTTACCAAAAAGTTTGAGGATCATCAAGATGTCACTCTTCCATGGATGACATTTCCCCCGAGGGTCTTTCTGATAGTGGAGTCAGGAACAGTGACTTTTATTGATGCAAGAGAGTCCTGTAGGTTCTTTGATGTTGTCCTTGCTGTGCTCTTGGAGGAACTTTGGAAAGTCGGACATTTCTAGGGAGGCTCACTACTGTGCTGAGTTTTTCCATTTGGAGATAAAGGTTCTCACTGTGGTTCTTTCGAGACCCAGAGCCTTTGAAATAGTTTAATAACCCTTCCCAGACTGGTGTATTTCAATCACCTTCTTCCTCATTATTTCTGGAATTTCTTTCAATGTTAGCATAGTGTTACTGGGTAAAATCTTTTAACCAACTTCATGCTGTTGAAAAAGTTCTATTTAAGTGTTGATGTGATTGAACAGGGTTTGCAGTAACCAGACCTGGTTGTGTCTAATCCAGCTGAACCCCATTATCAATGCAGTTTCATAGATTTGGGAAATTAATAACTACGGCGGAAAATACATTTTCAAACATGCCCAATTGGTATTGGATACATTTTTTGCATCAATATTAGGCTATCATTTTAAAAACTATATGTTGTGTTTACTCAGGTTGACTTTGTTTTATCTAAGATTTGGTTTTAAATTTCTGAAACAATATAGTACGAGATACACAACAACAGAAGGAATCCGTCTTGGGCAAATACCCCCCACCCCCTAATTACCAGCAATCAAGAACCCGATAAATTTAGGAACGAAATTTCTTTTCGGGTTAAATTTCTTTTCAAGTATGAATAATAAAACAGTTTTAAGACGGTCAACGGACAAACTAAATTTGATAGATTTTCAGTGTAGGCTACGGTTATGCCTGCGCTCATGCAAACCACTCTATCCTTCTAAACTTTGTTCATACACTTCAAGATTTCATGTTTAATTGCAAAAGTCCACACTGTTTCCACCCAATTAAAGAAATAATATCTGCACAAGCATACTATAGCAACAGATTTTTTTTACATTCAGCCCCCCCCAGTGGCGCACACACCTGGCTAGCCGTGCAGTTAGACAGGCACTGTTTTCCATCTGCAGCCAGGTAGAAGTTAGTGGGACAGGCGCACTTGTAGCCTCCTCCAGGGGACAGCAAACACAAGTTACTGCAGCCTCCATTATCCACCTGGCACAGGTGAGTCTCCACTGCAAACAGAGGAAAAGCCATTTTTCAGAACTACTATGCTTTACTGTCATTGAGACGTACACTGACCAGTAATTTAAAGCAAAGTTGAATTATTTGAATCCGTCTGAAGATCCTGTACACTGCTCTACACTATTTACACAAGAGAGAGTTTGAGAGTTATCTGATCAGACATGCTCGTCCCTAACCTTTCCTAAGTCTTTCTTTTCTTTTTAAACATTCAGTTGCAATCAAACTGATTCAACGCCCATTGCAAATCAGGTTTATTTAAAAACATTTACAGACCAACAGCTGTTTGCAATGAACAAATCAAACAAAAACAATTGAAACACAATGAATGCTTCAAGTGATTTCCCCAAATTCAATTGAAAATGCAACTTAGTGATTTCTCCAGTCTCAAAATTATTCAACCCCTTCATGGCAAGCATCTTTATTACTTAGTAGAGCTCCTTTTGCGGTTATGACCTGCTGCAAACGAAAGGCATAGCTTCTGGCAGCGTTCCTGAGGAATCTTTTCCCATTCGTAATATTCTTGGGTTTGCGTTCTGCAACCGTCGTCTTCAAATCCCACCAGAGGTCTTCTATGGGTTTCCAGTCAGGTGACTGTGATGGCCCTGTAGAATCTTCTAGGACTTCTTCTGCAGCCAAGCCTTGGTGGAATTTGAGGTATGCTTGAGATCATTGTCCTGTTGGAAGGACCAATAACACCCAAGCTTCAGTTTCCTCACAGACGGCATAATGTTTTCTCCTAGAATTTCCTGATACTTCAATAATTCCATCTCGCCTTCCACACGCTGCAGGTTTCCAGTGCCGGAGGACGCAATGCAGCCCCAGAGCATCACCGAGCCACCACCATGCTTGACTGTGTACAGAGTGTTCTTTCTTCATTCTTCTTCCTCCAGACATACCGCTGATCCATCGTGCTGAAAAGTTCCAGTTTTGTTTCCTCGCTCCACAGAACAGAATCACAAAATTTCTGAGGCTTATTTATATGATTTTGAGACGTTTCTTGTGCTTTTGCGTCAGTAGTGGTGAACGTCTTGTAGTTCTGGCATGGAAACCTTCTGCGTTTAGAACACACCATACTGTGCTCACTGAAAGGTTATTTCATGTGTTCCAGCTCAAGCATACCTGGTGCAACTAATGAAGCCCTTGATTATCTGTATCAGGTGTGCTTCAGACAACACCTGTTTTGCATATTTGCGCTGTTGTGAGGGATTCTGTTCAGGGAGTTGAATCATTGAGATTGGAGAAGTCATAAAATGCATTTTCAGTTGAATTTGGAGAAACCACTTGAAGCATTCTCTGTGTTGAATTTTCTCAATTGCTTTTGTTTGATTTGTTCGTTGCAAACAGCTGAAAGTAAATTTGGACAATAAACCTGATTTGCAACGGGGGTTGAATCATTTTGATTACATCTGTAATACAGAGAATGAGAAAATGAATAAAAGACAAGACCCTTGTGGGTGTCTGTGCCTGACTTCGAAAACAAACAATTAATTTTCCTTTTCGAATACTATTACAATTTTCATTAAGATGAGTTAATTGTGTGCATCCCATAATACTCTGGCTTTCTGTAGGTTAGATCTGCATAATGAGTTTTGTATGAATCTGTATGAAGCTTGGTAGGAGGTGTGTGAACATGTGTGTGTATGATTGTGTGTGTGTGTCCTCACCGGCAGGCTGTCTGTAGGGATGGTAGATGTGGATATCCATAGGCCTGTGCAGTGTGCTGATCAGCATGGTCTTGTTGGTGCCCAGTGTTTTGTGAGCTCTGTTGATGGACTTGGTCTCCCAGTCGGTCCAGTAGATGTAATCCTCAAACAGAGTCATGGCGAAGATGTGTGGGATGTCATGATTCAGCACTGCATAGAAGAACACAGGCTGAGCAATACAACCTACATTCCTTCTCACAGTGCACTGTTACACATTCCACCGTTTTAATGAAACACTTTAACTCTATAATGACCAACATGGTGATCATGCTTGCTTTAAAACTGCTTACCATCCAACTGATTTTCATTTAATGTGAGTGTAGCACCTTGGGCTATGTCTGTGGGAAACCTCCATGTCACACACTCACAAGATGTTCAGGTCATTTCCACAGCCACCTTCTACCACATTTCCACAGTTTTCTAACAAATGAATACTAGGTCTAGCTGATATGATATCACACCAAAAAACAACGGGGAACACTGACATCCAATCAACTGTTAATATAACAAATAATATTGGATAAAGTACTCATACAATATACTGGAAAAGTGTCTCATCATTCATCATAACATCAATAACGTCACCACAGATCAGTCTTTGCATGATCACTTCCTGTGTGTGCGTGTGCTTGACAGATAGATATATAAACATGGATAGACAGAAAAGCAGAGATGGATAAGACAGATAGAGAGATGAGTAGATAGATAGATAGAGAGAGAGAAAACTAGACAGAAAGAAAGAGTAAAGATTGATAGATAGATAGAAAAGGGGTGAGAAAAAAGGACAGACAGAGAGAGACAGAGAGCAGAGGAAACTAGACACTGAGAGAGAGATTAAAGATTGATTGAAAAATAGATAGATGGAAAAGTGGAGAGAGAAAAGGACAGCTAAACAGGCAGGCTGGCAGACAGACCGGAGAGAAAGATAGACACAAAGAGACAAAGAGGTAAAGATTAAGACAGATAGACAGACAGAATAGATACAGAATAATCGATATAGGCTAAATATATATATAAACAGGAAATAAATATAGACAGAGAGGTAAATAAATATACAGAAGATAGAGAAAAATGGACAGATAGTAGACAGACAGAACAGATGGGCAGGAAGACAGATAGAGTGAGAAAGACAGTCAGAAAAAGTGAAGATTAAGACAAAGATAGACAAAGGGAAACAGAAAATGACAGACCAAGACAAATAGAAAAAGAGCTAGAAAAACATAGATAAAGACAGTGAAGATAGATAGATAGATAGAGATAGATATAGAGATAGATAGAGATAGATAGATAGAGATAGATAGATAGATAGAGATAGATAGATAGAGATAGATAGATAGATAGAGATAGATAGATAGAGATAGATAGATAGATAGATAGAGATAGATAGATAGATAGAGATAGATAGATAGATAGAGATAGATAGATAGAGATATAGAGATAGATAGATAGAGATAGATAGAGATGGATAGATAGATAGATATAGAGATAGATAGATAGATAGATAGATAGAGATGGATAGATAGATAGATAGATAGATAGATAGATAGAGATAGATGGATGTATGTCTCCACAGAAAGACAGAGACTCTGTACCAATGTGTCTGTTGGAGCCGTCGAGGCTAGCAAAGGCGATGTAGTCCTCGCGAGCGTCGGCCCAGTAGATGCGGTCGTTGATGAAGTCCAGCGTGAGGCCGTTGGGCCATGTGATCTTATCCTTGATGATGATGCTGCGGTCCGTGCCGTCCATTCCAATACGGCCGATGTGAGGCACGTCTCCCCAGTCTGACCAGTACAGATAACTGCAAAAATACACACGTCAGAAATTCAACATTTGCCTAACTATTAGCAACAAAACCACTACTGCGAAAGAAAACGCATTTACAACATTCATGTTGAGAAACTAACGACATTGGTTCCTCAATCCTACCAGATTCTGCGATTCCTCTCCGAGTATGTGTGTGCTTGTGTGAGTGCGCAAGATCTGCATGCTCACCCATTGCGCACGTCCAGAGTCACAGCTCGAGGCTCCTTCAGACCACTGTTGACCAGCATGCTCCTGTAAGCCCCATTCAGCTTGGAAACCTCAATGGTGTCTCGGCCCTTATCGCACCAGTAGAGGTTGCCCCCAACCCAATCCACAGCCAAACCATCCGGATTGCTCAGCGATGTCCGGTGCAGCACCTACAACAAAGATCATGCAGGAATGCATATAAGAAGTACACGAAGAACAACTCCGCCTTTATCGCTTGATAGTAGAAACCTCAAACGTACCTCGACGTTACTACCGTTCATGTGCATGCGGCGGATCATGCTGCCCTGCGTGGTCACGTCTGTCCAGTAGATCATCTGCTCTGCATAGTGATAGTCCAATGCCACAGCGTTGTTCAAACCCTGTTACACACAAAATTAAACAACACACTCACAGCGACTCTTATCTTTATTTTAGCAGACTCACTAAAGAAACCCTGAACTCGTTCGTCGATCCAGATTGAACGAGGGTAAAAGCTGACATTAAAATGACATTAGAACATGAACGCTTACCTGTTTGATGAGTGTGTAGTTGCTGCCATCTAGGTTGAGCTTCCTCAAGTAGTAGCGGTTGGCAAAGAGCAGATAAGCATCCTCTTCTACAAAAAGAAATGTCCAGACCAGCCAATTAGCGGTCAAAGGATATACACTACCGGTCAAAAGTTTGTGGACACCCGATTGAAATGGTTCTCATGATCTTAAAAAGCTTTGGTCTGAAGGTGTGTGATTAAATGTTTGAAATCGGTGTTGTAGACAAACATATAATCGTGCCGACATATTCATTTCTTTCAGTAGAGAACTAACATTTTATCTACACAAAAATCTTTTTCTTTTTTTAAACGGAAGACTTGGAGCAAAATATTCTGAAAAGCAGCCAATAAGAGTCTAGTGCAGGTGTGAACCCCTTTAATACGGTTTAAAAAGCACCTCAGGGCAATTCCTCAAGAAATCGGGTGAGAAAACACCAAGAATACATTTCTGGAAATTGTAGTCAAAACGGGCGTTTACTTTGAAGATGCTAAAATATTAAATTATTTCAGGGTTGGGTTTTTTGTTTTTTTTTAAATCGTAACATAATTCCTATAGTTCCATTTGTGTTATTCCAGAGTTTTGATGACTATTATTATTCTAAAATGCGGAGGGAAATAATAAAAATATACAGTGTTTTATATTTTATATATACACACAATATATAAATTCACTTTTGTTGCCAGTGGTTAAGACATTAATGTCTGTGTGTTGAGTTATTTTGAGGGGACAGTAAATTTACACTGTTACACTTCTGTCATTTCTTCAGTGTTGTCACATGAAAAGATATCATCAAATATTTACACAAATGTGAAGGGTGTACTCACATACACATACATATATATACATACATATATATATATACTGTATACATATATATATATATATATACACTGTATACATATATATATATATATATATACTGTATATATATATACACACGTATATATACACACACATACATATATATATATACTGTACATATATACATACACACACATGTGTATATATATATATATATATACACACACACACACACACACACACATACATACACACACACACAAGCTGTACACTCACTACTTTACACTGTAGCAAAGTGTCATTTCTTCATTGTTGTCACATGAAAAGATATACAGTATATACACACACACACATATATATATATATATACACACACACACACACACACACACACACATACCGTATTTTCTGCACTATAAGGCGCAGTCTCAATTACGGGGTCCATTTCTGTACTTGACCAATACATAAGGCACACCGTGTTATAAGGCGCATGCTAAAACATACGGTTGTTACGCCTTGGCCAGCAGATGGCACCCCAGCATGAACTAACTCTAGACACGTGACCTATTGTTTTGGATTGGTTGGATTCGGTGATATATTCCAGGTGTGTTGTGTTTGGTTTGATTATGTTTGGTATTTAAACCCCTCGGGGCTAAGAGCACATTGCGCATTATTGTTCTTTGTTTGAAGGTCTGTCTGTTTGCCGAATGAAGCTAGTATGGTTAGCCTTAGCCGAAGCCAGTATGGTTAGCCTTAGCCGGGGATGCTAAGTGGTGCTTGTTTGTTTTGTTCTTAAATAAAGACGGTTCTCCTGCACTTACTTATTGCCTCCAACTTCATGACTACGGTCTACAAAAAAGGTAACAGAAGCAAAACAGTGAGTTTAGTTGAACTTTATTCAACAAATGTTGTTTTGCAGCATACCGGTAGTACAGTATACCTACCGGAGGCGTGGAGGAGGTAAGCGTACATACTGTATGTATTATGTAATGTTCTCTGATTGGTTTTCGCTGCCAGCATACGTAGTGTACGTATTGCGTCCCTGTGTCAGCGGGAAATGGTCCAACAGTCAAACAAGCGGACCGTTTACCAAAGTCGCACAACATTTTTACAGATTTTAGAACTCAGTCCACACATAAGGCGCATTGGATTATTAGGCGTACGGCCGATATTTGAGAAAATTTAAGGCATTTAGGTGCGCCTTATAGTGCGGAAAATACGGTATATACAGTGCCTTGCGAAAGTATTCGGCCCCCTTGAACTGTTCGACCTTTTGCCACATTTCAGGCCTCAAACAAAGATATAAAACTGTAATTTTTTGTGAAGAATCAACAACAGGTGGGACACAATCATG
>JAFFST010050607.1:0-16398 GCA_022414735.1 Noturus placidus | reverse complement strand
CTGCACACCCTCATCAGCTCCATCCGGACAGTCTTTATCCCCATCACACTTCCAGCGCTGGGGCACACAGTGGGAGCCGGGGCAATGGAAGGCTTCGGGACTGCACGTCTTCGAACCTGGAATGACATCGCGTAAGGTGTCTAGCAGAAAAACATCCAGGCCCTTGAAAGAGTGTACAACTGTTTAAGAGAATACGTATACAGACAGTGATACAATTTGCGGAATTGTGCCTCTATACCACCACAATGGTGAAATGAAGGAATCTAGATACCATTGAAGCGTAGACCTTTGGCTTTAATAACAAATATTCCATTAAGTGATTAGGAATTACAGAGACCCTCCATTTTTCACAGGCTCAAAAGTAACTGGACAAATCATCATATCATAAATATTAGGCTTATTTTTAATACTCTGGTACAAATCCCTTGCCTGAAGTCTGTGACCCATGCACATCACCAAATGCTGAGTTTGCTCTCTTGAGGTGCTTTGACAGGTCTGTACTGCAGCTGTTTTAAGTTGCTGCTTGTTCGTGGGTCTTCAGTAAGTGAAAAGTGTCCTGGTTTGACTTCATCACACATTTAAAGAACATTTAACCATCGGAGTGGTGTAGCAAGGCAAAATGATGTGTAGCTGTCCAAACACTTATGGACCTGACTATACAGGACATTTAGAAAAAATAAAACAGTGAGACATTTGCTCATTCTGCAAATAATTTCAGATTTCTTTTTAAAAGAACGATAACTTACACTTCTTATCCGTTTAAAGTTACATTCACTGAATAGACAGCAAATGCAGCTTGACATGTTACCGATGGAAAAAAAGCTCAATGTCATTTGTTCTGAAGAGAGGTACAAGGCAGTGACACTTGAGTCGCTTCCAAAAATTTTTGACACTGGAGACCCCGCCCAAAAGCAATTAGACGTTTTTCTTTGTAAAATAAAAACTGCTTTTAATCCATTTATCACCCAGTCTTCGAGATGTATCCATCTACTATATGTAAATATCTGCTGTTACTAAAAAAAGAAAAATAAGTTTTGTAGCCGCAGTACTGTCATTACGGAAAATTAATCAATTCATTCATTAAATAATTCATTAATCACCTTCTGACCAATCAGAACCAAGAATTCAAACTGTGCTAAGGTATAAGTAGTATTATAGTTAATAGTTTGACAGGCTGTTTGAAACATTGAATTTCTCTCTCTTCTCTGTTAAGATACCACCCAGTTGGCATCTCTCATTAGTCCACCAACCCCCACACGTCCCCCACCACCATCCAACGTCCACAGCTGTTATGACTCACTGCATCGGCTGCCCTCGTCTGTGCCATCTCTACAGTCGTCCGTGCCGTCACACACCCAGGAGCTGGAGATACAGCGGTGATTCCCACACTCGAACTGCGTTGGCGAGCAAAACTTATCTATATAGAGGAAAAGACGGCATGTGAGACAAAAGCGGAGACTTAATTGTCAGACAATATCCCTTTAAGAGCGAGCTCCAGTTGTAGGGGCTCTGGTTCAGGCTTGCCACTAACCGCAATGGGTCTCGTCTGTTCCGTTTTCACAGTCATTCTCCTTGTCGCAAGTCCAGCTCATGGGAATGCATCGGCCGCTGGGACAGGCAAAGAAGTTCACAGGACATTTCAGCTTCCTCTTCTCTGTAACAGACACATTGATTCCAGAGGTTACGAAATGCTCGTTTTGTGGAGAGTAAGCGCACTGAGTATTTATGTAGGTACGGGCGTGTCTGACCTGGGCAGTTCCTCTCATCAGAAAAGTCTCCGCAGTCGTTTGAGCCGTCGCATTGCCAAGAAGGTGCATAGCACAGCGTGGTGTATTCACATTTCTGGAAGGTCACACCTTTAACTCCTAACAGGTAAAAGCTCAAGCAATCTGTTGGGCCTGAGGGAGACGGTGAAATATTTAAACTTCTAGAATAGTGCTCTAGACACCATTAAACAATGACTGAAGATGCTCTAGACACCATTAAACAATGACTGAAGATGCTCTAGACACCATTAAACAAAGACTGAAGATGCTCTAGACACCATTAAACAAAGATTGAAGATGTTCTAGAAACCATTAAACAATGACTGAAGATGCTCTAGAAACCATTAAACAATGACTGAAGATGCTCTAGAAACCATTAAACAATGACTGAAGATGCTCTAGAAACCAGTAAACAATGAAGATGCTCTAGAAACCATTAAACAATGACTGAAGATGCTCTAGACACCATTAAACAATGACTGAAGATGCTCTAGACACCATTAAACAATGACTGAAGATGCTCTAGACACCATTAAACAATGACTGATTTTGCTCCAGCTTTTTTTCTAAATTTTCCGATACAATTTGTTGAGATTTTTTATGCTACTTGATTGGACTGAATGCACATTGGCCCAAACCTGCAGGTAATTTCGAAAAATTGCAAGCTCCTCAGGAATATTGCGGAGTTTGCTTGATTTTGCGTATATTTCGGAACACACCTTGGCTATAGGTTTAAAATGTACTTATTTAACCCGGTCTGCCTTCTTGTGGAACAAGTGGAAATACTTACTGCAATTCATTTCATCACTGGCATCCTCACAGTCTACCACCTGGTTACAGCGGCTCGAGTTGGTGACGCAGGAACCGTCCTTACACTGGAACTCCGACGCATTGCACAGACTCACTGGGGAAGTGCGGAGTCACACACACACACGCGCACACACACAGATGAGCACTTCATCATACAGTAGAAGACTCATCAACCCCCAAGAGGAATAGTAGATAGTCGCACCTTGGTGATGTACCACTACATGTTAACATTACACTACAATACTGAATACAGGTATTGCGTTGCACAGTTATCATACCCTGTTCCAGCCTTACACACTGTACTTACTGTTACAGGGACGCTCGTCTGAGCGATCTCCACAGTCGTCTGTGCCGTCGCACCAGGAGCTGTGCTTGATGCAGCGTCCGTTAAGGCAGCGCCGGTAACCCTTCTTACAGCCGCGATTAGCTGCAGTAAACACAGTGATACATCAATAGCCACACAAAGAAACACAAACCCTCTCGTGCTGAGCGGTTATGAGTGGAAAAACACCGACACTCAAAAGGGTACACAGCACTTACAGCAGTAGGACGGCTTCTCGTCGGATTTGTCTTTGCAGTGAGCTCGACCGTCACAGGTCAGGCTGTAGTTGATGCAGTCGCCATTCCCACATTCAAACTCATCCACGCTGTTGCATGTGGTGTTCTCAGCTGGGAGAGAACGCATACATACAGTAGCTATTTGCTTTTTGGACATGAAACTAGAGTGCCGAGTACCGTTTGGACCAGCTCTCGAATGTAGTTTGTGTAATGTGCAGTGTAAAATAAAGCACTGATTATCTGCATGCGTGCGTTTTTGTCTCACCAACACACACGTTGCCCTCCACTAGCTTGCGGTCTCCACGGCAGCTGCAGTTGACCCGGCCCTCAGAGGTGAGCAGACACAGATCCTCACAGCCGCCGTTATTGGTGTGACATGGAGAGAACTCACCTGCGCACCACACACTGCAAAGATCAGTTTCATGCCCTATCAGCTTTCATGCTATTAATATTCGCGTTAATGTTTGAAAAAACGCACAGCTGTTGGTGTCCTTGGCCACGGCGATGATGCCCATGGGCTGCTGGGGAATGTCGGCACGCAGCACTTTCATATCTCTGCCGAATTTATCTGCTCTGAGCACAGCCCTGCGCACCCAGTCTGTCCAGAAGATGTACTCGCCATACACAGCCAGGCCAAACGGGTGCACGGGTGCATTCTTCAAGACCACCTGTACACACAAAAGAGCGTTGTGAATATATTGAAACGAATGTGAAAAAAAATGTCCAAAGACTAAAAACACAGTAGCGCTCACAAAGCGGTTGCTGCCGTCATACTCGCAGCGTTCGATCTTATCCAGCGTGGCATCAGAGAAATAAAGCTTCTCAGCACGATGGTCTATAGCGAGGCCGTTGGGCGTGCGGATGCTGTTACCCACAATCACCAGCACGTTAGCCCCAGACAGAGATGACCTCATGATGCTGGGAGCCAGCTCGTTCCAGTTCGTCCAGAACATCAACCTGAAATCAGAGATCAAGATGTACTTACACTCAGATTTGTAAAACAATCAACGATGCAGCTGCATGTAAACATAGCTATAATGATATATGAAACAAATTTAAAAAATAAAATAAAATAAAAGAAGAAATGAATCTAATTTAGGTTCCCCAGCTAGGCCACGTCATATCTACAATACGGAGTATAGAATCGAGAGCTTTAACAGCCCAGTTCAATGCAGATCTACACTAGAGCCAATTCCTCACCCTTGGCACTCGTCTAGAGCAAAGGCTCTGGGGTGGTCATCTCCAGACATGGTGACCACCGTGTCCCTGTTGAAGGCGCCGCTGCGGGTCTGGTCCACTGTGTGGCGAGTAATGGTGGAGGTGGTGTAGCTGGTCCAGTAGAGAGTGTCCCAACCCCTGTGATATGCCAAGCCCTCCACTGAGCCCACATCTAAGAAGAAAAAGACAGGACTGGGTTGAAATAAAGCCGAGAACATGCAATGAAAACAAATGACTAATGACTTTAGAACTAAATAACTTGATGTTTGGATTGCATGCTGTGAACTTCAAAAGTTATGTTCTGGTGAATTATCCATCCCTACAACATTCATCCCATGCATTAACTCATCACTTTATTTAGCTCTAATTGTCTTCTGCAGAGTCTTCAGAAGTCAGCATGCAAACAGCACCAGTACACACCTACTAATAGAGATTAGGAAGTGTGTACTGGTGCTGTTTGCATTGTGTGTGTACACAAGAGTCATTTCATGGATAGCTTGCCTATGTGCGCACACACACACACAGTCAAATGGTCCCTATATTCAAGCCTGGCTCTCTGCTTCAGAATGAAGCAACACTACAATACTCAAGGACTTAATAATACAGATTTTGAATGCGATCCCTTAATAATAAATAGTCCCATAGAGCTGCTGTCATTCTTTAAGGCAGTGGTTCCACAGTTTAACAAATGTCGAAGAATGAGCACCAGCCATAAAAGGTGTTTGTGAGTGAGGTCTGTGCCATATCTCAGTCCTTATCTGCTGACGTCACTTACATAGGAGCCCATGACGGTGATTACCCATCCATAAAAAAAAGACAAGACAAAGCACAAAGGCTAAAAAAAAAAAACATGGAGATAGTGTGAGGAAGGAAATCAAGTAAATGACCTGAGTAAGGCAGGTCAAAAATAAAAGGCCACAAAGATTGGTGTTACCTCAGCAGGTACAAATCAAAAATCAACCTTCCATGTTAGTGTCATCATTTGTGTCACCATTCACTCCGTCCAGGATTTCACGATTGTAGAAATAAATGCGAATGTTAGGGACAGGCTTTGTCCCTAACAAGTCCATACAAAGAACATCAGAGAAAGGAGACCGAGCTACCCCACCTTTCAACAAGGCTTCTCTGATTAGGTTGTTTCATTCCTCAGATAGATAGAGGATCTGTTCTTCTTATGAGGAGCTGCACAAAGACTATCTTCCCCTTCCACCCACCCAACTATGTTCTGGAATTCTACTGCACAGATTAGAAATAATAGTCCTGAAGAGGCTTTATATCGACAACACAGATGACCGTCGTGGTGGAGTAAAATCGATTGTTCTCACCATAGCACAGCAGGAACCGGTCCTAGCATTGGAAAGCTGTGTTCTGCAAGGTTGACTGGTTTCACAAAATCAATACCAGCCAATAAGAAGCACTATCTGTATTCAGAGCCGTTTCTGGATCACTGAATCCTGATTACACTGATCGATGATCGGAGACATCCACCAATCCACTAGTGGACTTAAAAAATAAATAAATAAATAAATAAATAAATAACAAGACTGTATGGTGTATTTCGTGACTATCCCGAAAAGGCAGCCCTAGCTCTCATTTGATAACTACTAATAGTGCAGAGTCAATATGCTCATGTTGATACTGCTGAAGTGCATAGGGGTATAGGTGGGTGGATGGTGAGGGTGTTGATAAGACTTTAAAAAGGCATAGCCTTGACCAGCTCAGCTCAAGTGGTGGGAGGAGTGGCAACATCATTTCACTACGTAGTCCCTCACAACCATCATTATCAGACCTTCAGCACACATTAGAAGCAAAGGATTAGCTCCGGTGCATCGTGGATCGAGGAGAAAGGCAGTGAATGGCACCCACAGCTGGGTATCTAAGATGGACTGGGATATGCAGAAGGCTCTAGTGCCCATAGTAGACACAGTCATTATAGTAATTGGACTACTGGGCCACTCGTTGGTAATCTTCATCTTGGTAAGGAGGAGGCGGAAGACAGCGTCTCGGGCTTTTCATGGGACTGATACACTACTACTGGCCTTAAGCACCTCGGATATGCTGTTGCTAATCTCTTTGCCGTTCCACACAGCTGCAATCGCGCTGGGCAATTGGCCTTTCGGAAGCTTCCTATGCAAAGCAGTCAGCTTCCTAGGAGTGGCCTGTACCACTGTTAGTGCATTCACCCTAGCTGCACTTGCAGTAACACGCTATCTGACAGTGGTGCACCCAACCTGGGCATACCGCTCCAGGATGAAGCACTGGCTTCGAGTCTTAGCAGTTCTGCTTTGGGCACCAGCTATGGCATTGGCTGCTCCACAATTTGCCTTCCGCAACGTGGGCACGTACGCCACAACACACTGCTTTGCCTTCCTCAGTGACATCAGCCAGGTGGTCTACAGCACTGCCCTCTTCTTATTCAGCTTCGTCCTGCCTCTACTGGTCATCATCCTCATGTATGCCAAACTCTACAGTTTCCTGCGTAGGACTAGCATGCAGGAGCATGCTTTGCAGTTGCAGCGCTACCAGAAGCTGGTGACCCAAACCACAGCCTTGCTTGTTGTCATGTTCACAGTCTGCTGGCTACCTTCCTACATCGTCATGTTCTGCCAAATTGGTCAGAGTGTCACCAGCACAAACAGGCTTCGCTCTCTAGCACTCTTGGCACGGTTAATGGCCACATCATCGTCCATGGTCAACCCACTGCTGTATGCTTTCGTGTCACGGAAGTTCCGTCAGGAGCTGTTGGGCAAGGCGCGGTGTGTGGACTGCACGGTAGCGCGCTGGCTTGTGTGTTGTCCAGAGAGAAGCAGAAACACTGTACAGCCCTTTAACCCTCCAGAGCTGGAAACCCCACAGCCATAATGGAAGCAAAAAGACAGTGGCATTCAAACCTCGATCTGTGATTAAGATTGAAAGAATCTTGTGGGATTTTTAAAACCAGTAGCCGACCGAGGACGTCAAGCAGCAGACCAGAATTTCAGTTTTTACTACAGAGCTGTATTAGGAAACCATAAAAGATGGAAGAGTGCATCAGCTTCATATATTTACCCATGAATGAGTCAGGTTTTAATGCGTTCATATCATTGACAACCTCGTCTTGTCCCCTCCTTATATAGAGACGCCAGACTAATATGGCGTTTGTCTGTTTACTACCCGACATATAAATAGCTGCTTTGCTCTTTTTATAAAACTATGGAAACCTCACTACGCGCAAGCACCTAACATCATGTTTACAGTACAATTCAAAATATGGCTCTGTTATTCTGTACTGACTGGTGACAGTTTGAAGATTAAAGAATGGGATAGGCTATGGCAAGCATGAATACGGGGAAGGAGAACATGTTATTCTTATACATGTGGAAGATAAATATTTTTAAACTCCACCTCGAAATAAGAATCAGGTGAACACTTTCTATTCAGGGCTAACCTTAAGCAGTAGTTCCACCTTATCAATCCACATGTTCCTTCTCAATCACTCTATGCACAGCTCTAAATGTTAGGTTTTTGAGGCTTTTTTTTTTTTGAGGGAATTTATTTTTAAAAATAGAGAAACACAAACTATGCTTAGAAAAATTTCAGTTCACTTTAATTCAATTTGGTTTGTATAGCGCTTTTAACAATGAACATTGTCTCAAAGCAGCCTTACAGAAACATATAAACACAGGATACAAATTTTAAGTGTGTAAATTTATCCCTATTGAGCGAGCCGGTGGTGCGAAAAAACTTCCCAAGCTGATATGAGGAAGAAACCTTGAGAGGAACTAGACTCATAAGAGAACCCATCCTCATCTGGACGGGCCCTAATCCACTTTTAAAATACAGACCAAATCATACACTTACTTTCAACAACGGTCCTGCGCGCTGAGCCGTCGTCGTTGATCTGCTGAATGTTCCCAAAGTGGATATCACTATAGAAGATCCTGTTGGCTCCTCTACCGCCGCCACCCCGGTGGTCGAAGGTGAGAGCAATGACATTTCTCATGTGATCTGGGTCCTCGAAAGGCTTGATGGGTGCATTGAGGTTGGTTTCGTCTGACAGATGAATGCTCTTCAGGATGGTGCGCTCAGAGTAAAGAAGGTAACCGTCATAGTCGCGGCAGCTATGCCCGTCTTCGGCCAGCATGCCATGGGCACACGCGCAGGTGCGCGCTCCATTGCCACGGTATAGACATAGCTGCTCACAACCACCGTTTTTGTCCTTACAGATGTTGGTGCCTGTGAGGCAGATAAAGTCATAAAACAAAGATGAACCATGTTAGGGCCTTGAAGGGAATCTAAACCATTAATATTGTTGAAACGCAAATGCTCCACATCAATCGGTTTAGAAAAGTATTCTGGAAAAATACAAACCAATGTCGCATTACATGCTTAGGAGTACATTTTACTCATGATTATGGGTCCTACCTTGCTGCCTGGCTCGGTTGAAGACTTTAATATCCTTGAGCTGCACACCAATGCCTTTTCTTAGATACACCATATCAGTGGCATTGTTCTTATTTCCTCTCTTAATGGAGCCATTGGCATGTGTTCTGGATTATACAGAAGACAGTTTGTTAATTTAAGTGCTCATAATATTTGAGCTGTTCTAATAATGTCGGGCACACGGAGAACACTGATGCACCTGTCACTCCAGTAGATGTAGTTCTCAAACACAGACACAGCAAACATATCCATGTTGTGAACTGCCAGAACCAGCTCCCGGTTCCCGCCTGTCTCCAGATTAATACGCTCGATTTTGTCTGTACGTGCGTCACACCAGTAGAGCAGTCCTTCCTAAATGTGCGTGCACACACCAGAATTAACTAGAGAAAAATTTCGCTAATATGAATGCATTAACAGTATTATGATGTTATTAAGTGAAGGATCTTAAAAAAATGTATGCTTTGTAAACATCCAAAAACGATAATAAATAAATAAATAAATAAATAAGCAAGCCTAGGAAAACTTGGTCTGGAAACTAACTGTTAATTTAAAGCTGTGTTGAAAAATATAACCAAAATACTAATATATACTACCAGTCAAAGGTTTAGACACAAAATTTATAACATCATATAAATATACATTTCTGAACCACAATGTAGTTTCACAAAGCATGTTTATGAGTGCAGGGATACTTTGGTCATACTTTGGAACAGGTCATATTTCACTCTCCGAGACATGATACTGTATGTTGCGATTGTTCCAGTTGTGCTGCAATAGGGACAAAGTGGCAATGTACAAACCTCATAATCAATGGAGATGCCATTGGGCCAACTGATACTGACATTGACCAGGACTGCTCTTTCTGAACCGTCCAGCTGCGACCTCTCTATTCGTGGGTACTGACCCCACTCGGTCCAGAAGAGGTACCTTGGATACAAGAAAGGGATCATGTGATAAAGAGATCATCAAAGCGATCATGTGTAACACTGATAAGACAGCATCCAATAGAACGGTTTTATCACTAGGCAGTGTACCGAACCTAATCATTATTGCAGTGTAAACATTTCCACATTAATAATGCTCCATTAACGAATACGAACACTGTTTGTGGATTGCCGAAGTCTCGATGCACTCTGACACATGCGCACACACTTTCACTCACCCTTTCTCTGGATGGACGGCAATGGCACGGGGTTTGTCCAGACCATGAGAGATGACTACGTAGCGGAAGGAGCCATTTAGTCTGGCAACTTCAATCATGTCGAAGCCTTGGTCGGTCCAGTAGATGTTCCCTACACGATGTAATAAAGCACGATCATGCAAAAAGCAAACAAACACAGATAGCTTCATATGCCAAGCTTTAACATTACTACAATTTCAGTATAGAGTATAAAGCACTGTCAAAGACTGTCAGAGCAACCAACCCCAAAGAGAAATAATTCCAATTGACGTACTATTCACTTACACTATGCACTCTACCGTCTAGTGTATGAATTTTAGAAAGGTAATATCGTCTCAAAAGGAACACGAGCGGTTTTTTAACTAACCGGAAGTATAAGCCGTTTCCTAGTCGGCAGCGCATGACATCTTACGCACATAATGTGATGTCACTAGCTTTGGCAGAGTCACCGACCATGACTTTCTTCAGTTTACAGTTTATGTCAATGTTACCTTTTATAAAAACTCTATATTTGTTAATTTTATATACACACACAAGTATTTATGCATTATTTTGTATGGATGCACAAAAAGCATTGAATCAAACTAGTCCTAAATGAATAATACATATTACATAGTAGATAATATCTATATCAGGCAATGTTTTGGATATCAGAAATACATCATATCTTTCAACCCACCAATGACAATTATGGAGTGCGTGTCTTGGGTTCTTTTCAGTCTTATATAATTGGACAAATATTTGTGTAAAGTTTTAGTCTGAAGTTTATATTTGTAACACTCAGATTGTAGATTTTATTTTAAATAAATGAAAGAAAAAATGGTACTGAAAGTTTGCCCCGCCCTCATCACATTCGATTAATCGAAAAATAATCGGCCAACTAATCCATTATGAAAATAATCGTTAGTTGCAGCCCTAATAATTATTAATGTGAGATGGAGGAAGGCCCAAAGGCTTCCAAGGAATGTTAAAAACACATACAACTAATCATTCCAGATTTATATATTGACTGGCTCTTTTGTCATGGTGGATGGAAAGATATATTTCTGATATCCAAAAAATTGCCTAATATTGATATTATCTACTATATATACTATCAATATCTGAGTGTGTGTAAGGCATCTTTCTAACCTGCGATCCAGTCAACAGCAATGCCCTCCACACGCCCAATGCCATTAGTAACCACATCTTCTCTCCATGTCTGGTCTCTTTTGGCTCGGCTGATGGTGCTAAGACCCATGTCCACCCAGTAGATGGTGTCGTTTTCTACACACACACAGCACAGCAACGAATTAACAGGCCACTCAAGCTATTCAGAACAACATTCTGGAAAGGCTTTATTGTTACAGCCTCGACCTTCTGGACCACATCTGGCTGTCAGTACAGTGCAAATTAACTGCAGTCCCGATTCAGGATGAACATAGGTCCAGGAAATGTTTTAGAAGTGAGCTGTAAATGAGATGTTTGCACTCACCGGCATGAAAGTCGATGCCCACTGCCAGAGAGGTTCCCGACACTGGCACAAGGGCGTCAGATTTGTCGACTGGGTCCAGAGGAATTCCACGGATGCCCTCATGCACAGAGTACAGCAAGAAAGAGCCCATACCTACCCACAAACATGCCAAGACAGAGTTTTTCCCAATAGGGACACAATGTAAGACAGTTCACTATTAACAAAAGCTAGAAAGCAGAGTTTTTCTGAACTGGAACAGGTTTCTTTATTCACCCACATATCTTCATAAAAAGTAAAATTCTAGTATCTTAAAGTCTGATAATCGTCCAACAAAGCATGGCCTTTACTCTCATACGTAGAAAGCAAGGTTTGAGATATTTTTAGGTCTTGGTTGTGTTTATCTGCCCACTGACTGTGGGCAATGTTCTGTGGTTAAATAACAAGGTACAATATATGAAACTGATTATCTACACATGCCTGTATGGCATCAGATAGTCAGAAGACAGTACCTTCACAAGACTGCTGGCCGCTCTTCAGATTGTAGCCTGCTGTGCACATGCAGGATCTGCTGGTGGGTGAGGTAGGCAAGCAAAGCTGAGAACAGTCACCGTTGTTCTTAGTGCACACGTTTGTACCTTCAATATAAAATAGTGGTTTTAAAATTAGTACTACAAGTTAGGGATATATCAGGAGTTAAATGTATGTGGCTGTGACCAGTAGGGCTTTGAGTTCAAATCCTAAGCTCGCCAGAAAACCTTTGTTGGGTTCTTGAATAAACCCATTAACAAAACCCTCACTTGCTCAGTTCTATACCTGAACTGGATCCTGCATGGAAATAATGTAACTGATCATATAGTACCACCTGTAAACTTGCTCATTCATGCAATTATTTTCAGGTGACACCAGTGCAATGGATAAAATCATTCAGATTACATATCAAGAGTTTCAGTTGGAGGAAACATGGGTGGACAGGCTGAGTTGATGAGAGGTGCAATGGACAATGGAACAATGGACAGATTGTTTTGAGCTGACTGACAGGCTAGGGTTAATTAAAAGACATTTACATTTACATTTATTCATTTAGCAGACGCTTTTATCCAAAGCGACTTACTAATGAGACACACTCACACACCAATGGTAGCAGAGCTGCCATGCAAGGTGCTAGCTTGCCATCGGGGCAACTTAGGGTTCAGTGTCTTGCCCAAGGACACTTTGGCATGGGATCACCCGGGCCGGGATTTGAACCACCAACCCTACGATTAGTGGATTAGTGGACAACCCGCTCTACCGACTGAGCCACAGCCGCCCTAAAAGACCACTCTTTGCAACCACGGTGAGCAGAAAATCATCTAAGAAGGAACATCACATCACACCTTGAGATCGATTTGCTACAACAGCAGAAGACCACATCGGGTTTCTTCTCCTGTCAGCCAAGAACTGGAATCTGAGACTACAGTGGGCGCAGGTTGACTGAAACTGGATGGATTGGAAGATTGGAAAAAGACTAAGTGATGTTTTTGGGGCGGCTGTGGCCCAGTCGGTAGAGCGGGTTGTCCACTAATCGTAGGGTTGGTGGTTCCGGCCCGGCCCGGGTGATCCCATGCCGAAGTGTCCTTGGGCAAGACACTGAACCCCAAGTTGCCCCCGATGGCAAGCTAGCACCTTGCATGCAGCTCTGCTACCATTGGTGTGTGAATGTGTCTCATTTGTAAGTCGCTTTGGATAAAAGCGTCTGCTAAATGAATAAATGTAAATGTTTTTCCAAATCTTCAACTGTCCAATTTTCGTGAACCTGTTTGTATGAATGAGCAGGAGTACCGGTGTTCCTATTGAAGTGGACGGCAAGTCTAGATCAGCACAAGGAAATCTAGAAGAGTTACACTGTTAACATTGTTATATAGCAGTATACGTGTTAATCAGGGAAAAAGTGTTATTTCTAACGTAATGAACAACAAAATCCAAGTAGACAGAAAGAAAAAGGAAAAAAAAAAAAAAAACCTGGAACACACATCATGGACAGGTTGGTGCCATGGTAAGTGAAATGATTAAACCCATCTGTTGTTTGTATTGGTAGAATTTAGAATAACTGATCAAATTATACTGTGCATTAACAGTATGTTGATCAGCAGTTGATCTAGCTGTGTAGTAAACGACAATTAAAAAAAAAAAAAAAAAAAAAATGGCGTGCGAGACCATTAATTATGAGCTATTCCATTTTTTTTGCTACTGACCAGATACCACAGCCCCACCTCACTGCTTTTTATTGGCTCATAAGACCAATAAAGGCATCTTATACAGTCATCCTGCCTGAAAATGTGCAAGGAGATATGACCAAATGATTTTTTCCATTCTGTCACAACCCGAAAGCAGAAAACCTGAATCAACAAACACAATCACCTTTCTGTTGGACGGTCTCATTGTAGATCTTCAGATGCATCACTGGAGACGTGCCATTCCTCAGAACTTTCCAGTTGCCTCCGTCCTTCTTGTCGCAGGTGCCTACCTGGTCTGTGCCCTGGTCTGCCCACCACAGCTTGTCCCCTGGAATGACCATCAACACAATACATTTCATTCATGAAGTGTTGGGTTTGATTTTCGCTGATTGTGAAAATCTGAAAGTCGCTGATAAATGAACTAGTAAACAAAAAAGTAGTTACCCATAATGGCGAGAGCGGTGGCTCTGGTGAGCTTGCCTTTTACACCTTCAAGGATCTCCAGGCCTGTGCCGTCCAGATTGCAGCGATTTATTGTGCTGTTGCCTGAACTGATCCAGTAGAGCTTCCCCTCATCAAAGTCAATAGAGAGCCCTGTTAAACACCAGTGAAGAGCAGGGATTAGCTGCATCTACCTCCAGTTAAATTCCACAAAGGAATTTTAACTATTAAGCACAGATTTCAGCTCTGCGCAGTGCTATTATAGGAAAATAACCGGATGTCCTTCCTTGGACCACTTTTGGTAGATATTAACCCCTTAACAGGTGCTAAAGTAACGACATAATCATAATGGTACAATGTCATTCACATCACCTGTCAGTGATTTTTATGTTATGGCTGATCAGTGTATGTTATAGCAGTTATAACAGTCATCTCCGCACCAGCCTAATTTTTTTTTTTTTTTAAAAAAGCAAACCCAACTTTATTGATATTAATAAGACAGCTTTCCAGGGTCAGAAAATGTAAGTGAGTGTTAAAAAAAAGCTCAATAGACACCTCTTGGCAGAATACTTCACCATATCACACACCATCAATTACACACACTTCAAAGTTAAAAAAAAAAAAAAACACCAAATACATAAATAAATAAATTATGTGCAGCGGTCAACATATATGTATGTGTTGGAAATAATGACGCATTACAATGAATAATTTATAAACATTAATATAAACCTGTGATGTGAATGATAGCATTAGCCAGAATGTTACAGGATGAGATTTAATAAACACTTTTGACCAATTAGGTTCAAGAACGGTGCAGAGGTATAAAACAATATAGTACAGCTTATATTTCCATTGTACATTGAAAAGAAGCGTATAGTGTAACGTAGTGTTTTTTGTTGCTATGCGGAATCCTATCTATACGAGGATCATATCAAAACGATTAGAGAATCTTAGAAAGGCAAGAGTGTAGAAACTAAGCACACCAAAACTTATATTCATTGAATACATTTTAGAGTGCATATCAGCTAATAATACATAGATTATGTGCTTTAAAATTGATTGGTTACTCACCCACAGGGCCTTTCTGATTGGTGAAAAGTAACGAGCGGTTGCTACCATCTGTGTTGGCCATGCTGATGTTGTCCCCATCTGTCCAGTAGAGCTTTCTAGAGAACAATCATTTGCAGAATTTAGCATCATGCAAGCTGCCTTCATAAGCCTTAAAGGCAGTTACAGGAAAATATGCACACACACACACACACACACACACACACACAGTCTTACTGTAACACAACCAAAGCTATTGAACTACAACTGAGGGTTCATTTTGATCAGTCATGTCCCTAGTGCATTACATGCTGCATGTAACCGCTGCTTAATCTCTTCCTCACTTTGAAGGTAATGGAAAACATGCACATTTGCTTCACATCAGTAGTACAATTCGCACTGTTTACAAAGCTAGAGTCCTGAAAACTGCGGCTCAAAGTCCTATTGGAGCGTAATTTACAAACTGTAAGCCTAAACCCCATGACCACCCTCCGAAAAACCCAAACAAAAAACCTACACAGTAAAACTCTCCCTTATTGCTTTGCAACTTCAAAGATCCAGACTCTCTTTCTTCACAAACATCCTCATCCCGTCCCTTCATCTTGTCCTTCAAAAGGTTCCCACTTCATTTCAGCCACTTGTTTTCTTTGGAAACAGCCAAAACATATGGCCCAGGCATCTGCTCCTTTTAAATGCCATTTTTCAGGCAGAAGTTAAAGAAGGACGTTACTCTTTCAACCATGGTATTTGGGTCTTTTTCCACATTACAAAAGTACAGAAACATTTACGGGGGTGCACAAAAATCACTATCCCGGGCATCCGAGGAAAGCAGATCACATATTCGGGCTCAGTCAGGATTTGTGACAGTCACGAGACAAAAGATATCCTACTCCACGTTTCACGGCATTGCATTTGATATGTTTGTTTAAATATAGCACCTTCCAACTGGTAAAGATATTTCGAGGTCACGCAAAGCATCTCAATGCCGTGGGTCACTACTGATTCCTGAATCTGGTGCGGAAAGAACGCTAGCACAACAGGCTTGCACTTAGACACTTCATCGAGTGACAATAAATTTGAAAAGTATGACGAGTGAATGCTACAGCTCATAACCAAAATCATTCGGTCTGTTTGTCAAGGGCACAAAGCAGAGACAATCAGGAAAAAATAATAAAAGATAATATATATATATATATATTATCTCTCTCTCTCTATATATATATATATATATATATATTCCGCCACCTCAGGAGAGGGAAACGGGGAACCATCCAAGCTGTGTACAGT
>JAFFST010050606.1:269853-281456 GCA_022414735.1 Noturus placidus | reverse complement strand
ACTTTACATTGTAGCACAGTGTCATTTCTTCACTGTTGTCACATGAAAAGATATCATCAAATATTTACAACAATGTGAGGGGTGTACTCACTTTTGTGAGATACTGTGTGTGTGTCTAACTTTTTATATATATATATATATATATAATGTCAAATGAATGAAATGTATATGGAGCAAAATAATCTTTGTATTATTTATTTTGTTGTTTGTTTTTATCTCTTTCCTTTCCAGGGCTCGGCAGCTCAGGAGCCAATCCTACGCTCGGCTTGTTCTATGCTGGACAGCTCCACCCAGCTGTTGAAAAGTGCTCGCTCTCTCATCCTCAACCCTAAAGACCCACCTACGTGGTCAGTCTTGGCAGGCCATTCTCGCACCGTATCCGACTCCATTAAGAGCCTCATCACCGCAATCAGGTTTGTGCACTTTTCTCCATTTTTTTCACGATGGAAATCACAGAGATCAAAGTTATTTCTTCATGCTGACATGAAGTCCTTGAGGTTTAGATCCTCATGGTCATGGATCAAATACACTATATTCTAATACAAATATATCTGTGGCCAAAGGTTCAAAAGAGCAAAGTTGGCTCTCCCCTCTTAATCACTGACCCTGTCCAATTTTGAGTGTCTGTAAGCTCAGAGGGTAGCTAGTGCTTTCTTCTGGGTGTGTTCTGCTGAACTATGATATAGCATAAGCAGCAGTTTGAAAAGATGTAGTGTTTGGTAGCTGTTGTGTAGGGAGGAACTAGTTAATGTGTGGGAATTTGCTTTATTATTTTTTTTTAAAGCTCTTCATGGATCACAATTAAACCTCACAAGATCACAATTAAAACTCAAGGGTGGCAGAGAAGTGCTGTCTGCACCCCTGGACTCTGATGAAGTGTACCAAACCCTCTACTGTTCAAGAATTTAAATATAGTCTTAAAACATGTATGCTGTGGCATTTGCACAGGCTCGCTTGGTGTTATTTGTTTATCTTGCTGTTTTATTGTTGAATGTTTTATTGATTTGTGTGATTATTATGGCTGCTGTTTTATTTCTTGTACCTTGTTGTTTCATGTGCAGTATGATGTGAATTGGTACTATATAAAGAAATAAATCCGTTTTTAATTAAATAACCAAATTGGGAGGAAATGAGGGGGAAACATACATTTGAGTAGGCTTTATATAGAAACTCGGGGCTGCTCTAATTCTCCCTTCCCACTGTCAGCCTGAGTGAAACAGTGGTGGAAGAAATCATTCATGCATTCTCATACTCACAATGTAGAAGCTTGCATATTTTAGGAATCAGCAAAAATGGAAATGTTCTCAGAAGATATAGATATACAGTGTGTGTGGGTGAATCATACATGTACACTGAGTTTTGACTTTCATGTTATGTTTTTCTTTCCATTTTAGTCTGATGTGAAATATCAGTCTTTACATTTTGGTTTCACTGTAATCTGTTTCTCAGTTGTGAGTTTCCGTGGACTGTGGAAAGCATATAATAGCAATTCACCATATATATATATATATATATATATATATGTATATATATATATATATATGTGTATATATTTTTGTCATTTTTTTGTTTAGCTAAGATTTGCTGTTTTCACTGGCAGAGGCAATGGCTTCCATATATTATTATAGTACTCTCAATAGTACTGCGGGGGTCCTAGGCAACTGTAAAACTGAGTCGGATAAGCTCTTATTTTGTGCCATTTTATGCATAAAGTACCTAATATTCTATATTGTGGTGTGAGGCGTCTTTTATGTTTATCCTAAAAGAAGACTATCGTCTAACAGTTGATGTTTATCTTCATAGTGACAGCTGAAAAGCTGCCTTAGTCAAATTGCACAGAGCTGTGCAGTGGTGCTCAGTGTTTCTATGTTCAGGGTATGTCTTTGGAGAATTATTGGATTGAGTGAACTGATTTGAGATCAGATGGTAGTCCCTGTTAATGTTTCTTGTGCACATAGAGCTGATTTGAGATCAGACTGTAGTCCCTGTTAATGTTTCTTGTGCACATAGAGCTGATTTGAGATCAGACCGTAGTCCCTGTTAATGTCTTTTGTGCATGTAGACAGGCTGATTTGAGATCAGATACCAGTCTATTAGGGTGTGCTCTCAGCCAATAGCCCGCTCAACAGGAGCAGTATCAGCAGAAGGGATCTGTGACCACTTGGCTGCCCTCCAGCTCCATTGTCCTTCCAATATATCCGATTGCAAATGGAGTGCAGCCAATGGGTGCATATTAATTAGTGTGTGTATTTGAGTGGGTGCTTAGAAATGGTTGAGTCTGCACTAATTCTCGTACTTTTTGCAACTTTAATGTATCTAATGTCTTGAAGAATAGTACGAAAGGCAAGAGTCAGCACCATCTCCCTCTTTATGTTGCTACAGAGACAAGGCTCCAGGTCAGCGGGAGTGTGATCACAGCATCGACAGCATCAACAAGTGCATCCGAGACATAGAGCAAGCCTCCTTAGCTGCCGTGGGCCAGAGTCTGCCATGCAGAGATGATATCTCATTAGAGGTGCTAAAATGGATCAGTCTGTATGTCAGCTGCCTACTGTATAAGTGTTTGTTTCCACATGATCAGGTGCTGGAAATATTCCTCCTATTCTCTGTGTGTGGAGTTGTCCTTCTGCTGATGAGCAGGTTTTGTAGCAGCTTTGTTGATTTGGGACAGTGCCAGTATTGTGGCTAATGTGGCTGTATTGGTGATTGTGCAGGCTGTGCAGGAGCAGGTGACCTCGGCCGTGCAGGAAATCGGCCATCTGATCGAACCCATCTCCACCGCAGCCCGTGGGGAGGCCGCACAGCTTGGACACAAGGTCACACACACTTGCACATTTACACACACTGGCCTTTTCACATAGCAAATGTCTCCTGTGGTATACCGCATTGTGTTATACATTGCAATTTATTCTAAATTAGCCCGTCCACACTGTTTCAATAAATGAGCATTAGGCTTAAATCAGCAGTACACCTCTCTGGCTATGACTAGCTTTGATTTGCTTAGTTTCCATTCTCTCACAGGTGAGCCAGCTGGCTAGCTACTTTGAGCCATTCATCGTGGCTTCAGTGGGACTGGCCTCTAAGCACATGGACCACCAGCAGCAGATGAACATCCTGGACCAGACCAAGACCCTTGCCGAGTCTGCACTGCAGATGCTCTACGCAGCCAAAGAGGGTGGAGGAAATCCTAAGGTAAAACAGAGCTTCATTTCTCATCATACGGACATGCACAGCATGTAGACAGCATTGAGTACTATGAGAAGAAAAATATGAAGCTGGAACTATTAATCTGTGCAAATTTTCCAGAAAATCTACTTTGGCATGTTGTTCATTTTAGGTAGTAGGACACATTATGTCAAGTGGAATGGACCAAAAAAAGTCTGTTTAATAGGTCGATGTCACATCATCACCTCCTCTTAAATGTGTTAATTTATCTGAAAGCATAATAAACATGGGCGGCTGTGGCTCAGTCAGTAGAGCGGGTTGTCCACTAATCCACGAATCGTGGGGTTGGCGGTTCGAATCCCGGCCCGGGTGATCCCATGCCGAAGTGTCCTTGGGCAAGACACTGAACCCTAAGTTGCCCCCGATGGCAAGCTAGCACCTTGCATGGAAGCTCTGCTACCATTGGTGTATGAGTGTGCACTTGTAAGTCGCTTTGGATAAAAGCGTCTGCTAAATGAATAAATGTAAATGTAAATGTAAACCAAAATGAAAAAAATAAATATTGTGATAGAATAACTATTGAGCCCTTTTGCTGTGAAAACCCCTAAATTGTTTTGTTTGGGGTTTTTTTAAGAACTGGAGTTTTTCTCCTTAGTGGAATAAAAGAGACTAGCATTTTCTCAAGTCTTTTAATTCAATTACAGTCAACAAGACGTGTTTTTTTTATTTTTTTTTTTTATTTAGAGCACAGATTCTAATTTCACTTGATTTAAGACCCCTGACCTGTCTAGATCCTCTGTGATTGGTCAGAATCCTCACAGAGCCCAAATACTATAGCAGAATGGTAGTTTCTTACTTTGCTTATTTACATATTGTAGTATTTAAAAGTCAGCATCAGTGTTTGGGAGTAACTAAAAGTAACAATGCTAATAACTTAACCACATTTTTTTAGTAGCGCCACTACTTTTAAAAATAATATAGCTTTTCCAGTAATGAGTTACTTTTTCCAACAGGTAGTGATGTAGTGTGACCAATCACTAGGTACAGTGCATCCGGAAAATATTCACAGCGCTTCACTTTTCCCACATTTTATGTTACAGCCTTATTCCTAAATGGATTAAATTCATTATTTTCCTCAAAATTCTACAAACACCCCATAATAACAACATGAAAGAAGTTTGTTTGAAATCTTTGCAATTTTATTAAAAATAAAAACCAAAAAAAATCAAATGTACATAAGTATTCACAGCCTTTGCTCAATACTTTGTTGAAGCACCTTTGGCACCAATTACAGCCTCAAGTCTTTTTTTAGTATGATGCTACAAGCTTGGCACACCTATTTTTGTCCAGTTTCTCCCAAGCTCCATTAGGTTGGATCGGGAGCGTTGGTGCACAGCCATTTTCAGGTCTCTCCAGGTTCGGGTTCAAGTCTGGGCTCTGGCTGTGCCACTCAAGGACATTCACAGTTGTCCTGTAGCCACTCCTTCGTTATCTTGGCTGTGTGCTTAGGGTCGTTGTCCTGTTGGAAGATAAATCTTCAGCCCAGTCTGAGGTCCAGAGCGCTCTGGAACAGGTTTTCATCAAGGATGTCTCTACATTGCTGCATTCATCTTTTTCTCCCAGTTCCTGCCGCTGAAAAACATCCCCACAGCATGATGCTTCCACCACCATGCTTCACTGTAGGGATGGTATTGACCAGGTGAAGAGTGGTGCCTGGTTTCCTCCAGACATGAAGCTTGACATTCAGGCCAAAGACTTCAATCTTTGGTCTGAGAGTCCTTCCGCAGCCTTTTGACAAACTCCAGGCGGGCTGTCATGTGCCTTTTACTGAGGAGTGGCTTACGTCTCGCCACTACCATTCAGGCCTGATTGGTGGAGTTCTGCAGAGATGGTTGTTCTTCTGTAAGGTTCTCCTCTCTCCACAGAGACATGCTGGAGCTATCAGAATGACCATAGGGTTTCTGGTCACCTCCCAGACTAAAGCCTTTCTCCCCTGGTCGCTCAGATTGGCCGGGTGGCCAGCTCTAAGAAAAGTCCTGCTGGTTCCAGACTTCTTCCATTTACAGATGATGGAGACCACTGTGCTCATTGGGACCTTCAATGTTGCAGAAATGTTTCTGTACCCTTCCCCAGATCTGTGCCTTGATGCAATCCTGTCTCAGAGGTCTACAGACAATTCCTTGGACTTCATGTCTTGGTTTGTGCTCTGACATGCATTGTTAACTGTGGGACCTTATATAAACAGGTGTGTGTCTTTCCAAATCATGTCCAATCAACTGAATTTATCACAGGTGGACTCCAATCAAGTTGTAGAAACAGCTCAAGGATGATCAGTGGAAACAGGATGTACCTGAACTCAATTTTGAGTATCACGACAAAGTGTGTGAATAATTGTGTATGTGCTTTTTTTGTTTTTTATTTTTAATAAATTTGCAAAGATTTCAAACAAACTTCTTTCATGTTGTCATTATGGGGTGTTTTTGGTAGAATTTTGAGGAAAATAATGAATTTAATCAATTTTGGGATAAGGCTGTAACATAACAAAATGTGGAAACAATGAAGCGCCGTGAATACTTTCCGGATTCACTGTATTTTGTCCAATTATAACGGTGTGCTTCAGTGCATCACTGCGGTGCACGCTTGCGTCACAGGAATTAAGAGCCTCATTGTAGCTCACATGGATTGGAAGAGACCGTCTGATAGACTTGCAAAGCGACCAACCACAGTTTTTTACGTGATGTATGGGGCAGGTAAATGATAATCTTATAATCAATTAACACTGGAGTTTATTCTCTGATACAAAGTAATATTACTGGCGGTTTGTTGTTAATAGACAACACAATGTTTACATTTACTTACAAATAAAGTAAAAATTCAACAAGTTTCAGTGCATGCCGTGGGATTTATTTTATATTCTAAATACAACTGTCTGATTATAATTCTCAACATCTTGTTTAATGGAGCAGCAAGAGGGAAAAGTTCCTGTCAGCTTATTTATTATTATTTCCATGATTAATTAATTGATCAGTGGATAAGAATAATAAATCCTTGTATTATTCTTGGCTTATCAGAAGTATCAATAATTTATACAATTTCAATTTAATACAATGTCGGAGTTCAAGCACAAATGTAAGGACTCGTAGAGGTAAACAAGGATAGCGCGACTGTAGTATACTACTTCAAAGTAGCTTCCCCAACACTGGTTAATATTGTAGTGATGATTAACATACAATGTATTGTGCAGTCTTAATGCTTAGGGTTTTATTTTACAGCAGTTGAATCTGATATTTATTGTAACTCGATCTCGTAATGGTATTTAGTGCATTCTTTATAAATGAGTGCCATTATGTGTACCTGTCCATGTATGTATTTCTGCATAGATGTTCCTTGCACTTAAGTGTGATGTTTAATATGGATTAGGCATTGTGGTAATCAGCTGATCGACCATGTACATTAACTCGTACATGCACACACCATCCTCATACAGGCAGCCCATACCCATGATGCAATAGCCGAGGCAGCGCAGTTGATGAAGGAAGCAGTCGATGACATCATGGTGACACTGAATGAGGCAGCAAGCGAGGGAGGGATGGTAGGAGGCATGGTGGAGTCCATCGCTGAGGCCATGGGACGGGTGAGCAGACAACCAAAAGATGACGTGATCTTTCAGAACTCATTTCGTACGCATCTACACACTTCAGTATTACAAAAATGAATCTGATGGAAAGTCCATCTTGCTAAAATGCGGCATACACTCGATTAACCTACTGGGTGATACTGTAAGGTCCAAACAACCGTAATCTATTATGAAATAAAAATTCAAAAAGCATGTGTTTGTATGTTTACTAATATACAGTATACATCAGAAATATTATAAGCAAGAATATAAAGCAATTAGCATAGTTAAAACAGCATCGGAGATTACAATGGTGAACCCTTTACTTAAAAATAATGATATGATGTTTAGATTTTTCAAACTGCTAAATTATGGCATATTGGTCATTTATCTGATAAATAGTACTCGATAATAGATCTTCATACCCTACTATGTAGTAGAAATATGAAAGCAGTATTTGCACGTTATGCTAGCAGCTTGGGTCTTTCTCTGTGCCAAGAGAGCGATTCTGGATGCGGATGCTTGGAAGAAGGTCCTTTCAGCAGCTGTTATTGGAAATCTGCAGGAGGCTTTTCACATTCAGAGCCCGAATGTCTCCAGCTGTCACTCATTCACACCGGGACTGTCGCTGCGGCTGTAGCCCTCCATGGAGCTCATTATTATCCTCCGTTTGATCCTACTCTGCCGTTCATCTCCTTTATGTGTGTCTGCACTCTTTCATTATATTGTCAAGAAGACACACGATGGATGTTGACAACAATTGAAACATAGTTGCAGATTAATTTTCACCCATTTGTCGCAAACACTGTAATTAAGAGGAGCAGCGTATTCAGTGTTTCAGTAAGGCCTGCTTTATGAGAGAACTCTGTTGAAATCATGCTTGTTGCGTGTTATTTATTTATTTTTTATTTCTCGCAGATGGATGAGGGAACTCCACCGGAACCGGATGGCACTTTTGTGGATTACCAGACCACCATGGTGAAATTCTCCAAGGCTATCGCGATCACTGCACAAGAGATGGTGAATAGTTCGTCATTACATTTGCTCCTGATGCTCTCAGCTGTCTTTTTTAAACACTTGCATACATATACTGTACATATGTTCTGATAATTCCTCTGAGTATTCAAGCCTTTCTTTAACAGCTGATGTAAGTGGGGGAAAAAATTGGATGTGTATAGATTGTGTAGGTATAAAAGTGTAGGTACGTACAGGACAGTAATACAGTGATCTGTTCCAGATGACTAAGTCTGTGACGTGCCAGGAGGAGCTGGGTGGCCTGGCATCTCAGGTGACCGTGGACTACATCCAGCTGGCACAACAAGGACGCCTGGCAGCCGCCACAGCTGAGCCGGAGGAGGTGAGGATCAGTTTGGAGAGACGGTCTGTCATCAACAGACCAGTGGAGTGGGGTAGGGTGGGGTGGACAGGAAGCACATATTTAAACACACAGATTATATAATCATGTGCTGCGGATAATGCATACAGTGCAGAGATCATGTAAGCAAGAAGCACAGGTGGATGTACTCCAAAAACAGACTCCAACTTTACATATGGAATGGGTTGAGCAAATAATATGCTGTCTGGATATAACACCATAAACCACAATTAGGCTTTTTTTCCCCAAATGTTCATACATATTATGTTCATTTCTTTATCATGAGTAACGTTGATGTGCCAGTTATGCATCACAATTTGATGTATATTTTAAACCAGTGTGTGCATCCAGTGTCTGCAAGCCACACACTCTCCACAATAGCCTTTACATAAGCAGCTGCTGCTGTTACCATAGTGACTGTGCACCCCCACTAGCTTTAAAAGCCTCTGGTGAGGTGGTAATGAAGCACCACCTACCCATGGATCTATGTGTCAGGAAACTAAAGGTGTAGTGCCATCCAGCCCACTCACCAGCTCTAGCCGTCTTTTCATTATTCACCCATCGGCCTTTATATGAAGAACCAAAGCAGTCTAGGATCGAAGGATTGAGCATGTACACTTGGTCAGGGTTTCACTGTGCCACCCGTCTCTGCTCCTCTCCAGGTTGGTGTGCAGATAAAAAGCCGTGTGCAGGAGCTCGGTCATGGCTGTATCTACCTGGTGCAGAAGGCTGGCGCACTCCAGATGAGTCCCACAGACAGCTTCACCAAGAGAGAGCTGATCGAATGTGCACGAGCTGTCACAGAAAAGGTAGGTCTTGATAGCTCTCGCTTCCTTCCTCCGCCATTCCTATTGCACCACTTTCACCGAGACTTTTGTACTTTACATTGAATGTAGTAAATCATATTGAGTTTATGTCTACTTTATGAGGCTGTATTTCACTGTAGTCTGCTTTGCTGTTTCAGGAAAGAACGCCATCTGTTCAGTGTTATCACTAGTCTTTTATAAAGCTGAGCAGTGTTTGTGTTGCACATTGACCACACATCTGTGTCTTGTTAAAGAAGACTGAAAATCAGTGGGGCGAATTAATTCAAGTCAAGGAACCATCAAATAAGTGCAGTATGGGGTTTGAGGTTGGAATTTTGGTGTGCCACAAGTAACATTACTGTAGAGCTGATATCACTGCATTTGGGTCTCTTGGCATTAAAGGTAGGATTAGCAAAACATTTCAGTAACATTTGGCGCGGTTCTTCTTCCATTGTGACAGCTTTGATTTAAATATCTGCTCAGAATAGAAGCTTTGGGTTCTGCGTCAATAAATAAATAAAGTCCAATTACAGGTGCATCTCAAAATTTGAATACTGGATTTTTACTGGAATGCTGGATTTTCATGAGCTGTAAGCCGTAAGTGTCAAGATTAAAACATTTTACTTTGTGTCATGAGTCTGGAATATATGAATGTTCTACTTTTTGAATTAAATTCTGGAGGGGAAAAAATGAACTTTTCCATGATATTCACATTTTTTGAAATGCACCTGTATGTGGACATCCAACCAATCAGGACAAGGATGAGTCACATTTCCAAGTTTTGGAATCTGGAAGTAAACAAAAGATTAAATGGTGCTGTTGTGGTGTATTTTTTTTCTTTTTGCATGACTTTTTGTAGAGATGTCCATACATGGAAGAGATGGATTGCAGCTATTAGGAGAGATGTGTTTAGCCAGCAGAGCATAACTTTGTATGAAAGAGGGAGGGGCTGAATTAGGTTTAGAAAGGGGGACCAGTTCCATCATGGTTTGTCTGGAATGAATAAAGAGCTAGAGAGAGGGAGTGAATGAGAGAGAAGGAGCACATGAGAGAGAAGAAGGGATGGCCAAACACCTTACACCATATAAGTAGACATCTTGGCAATGTTGAGACCACCACAGAAAATAGACATTAGAGCCTATGGATCATGACTGTTGGTGTCCTCGGTATCTGCCTCCTGCTTGTATATTACATATAATTGTGAAAGCCATGCTGCGGGTGCAGAATACACATTGAAGCTTTTTTTGTTTGTTTGTTTTCCCCTAGTGTGTTAATTCCAAATGTATCCATGTATGTTTGTGGTGTGTGTGTGTGTGTGTGTGTGTGTGTGTGTGTGTGTGTGTGTGTGTGTGTGTGTGTGTAATATCAAATACCAGTAAAATTTCCAATTGTATCGTCTTTCATGTTAGAAAGCTCCTCCTCTGGCAGGAACACTAACTTCTTCCCAAAACATAGACTATTCCTTTAAGTCATTCCCTAATTTATTCAGAACATTGGTCTGTTAATCAGTTTCTCATTAGATTTCATTTAATTGTTTATGGTATTGGAGGAAATACTGAATGAAGGGGCTGTATTATGAGATTTAAAAGCAAATTTCTACTGCAATCGCTTATTAAACCTTTAAGAAATTTCAGTGGTCTTTTCAGTGAACATGCCGTTTACCACTGAAAGAACTTTGAAGCAATTAAGTAAATCCTTGTTTGTGCCTTGATAATATTGGTAGTAAATTTGATCCCATCTTCTGTGGTAAAGCACAGCAACAGCTGATAATTGCTTTTAACTGATAATAATGCAGGGTAATGTATTATCTAGAACATTAAGGGGTACGTATCAAAAGCCTTTGCTTTTATGGGTTAACGTCTGTAATAAAGTTGTCTAGGCAGCAGTAATTATGTTGAAGGAAATGGATCCACTAGTGTGCTACAAAGGATTTGCTTGTCACTAATACGTTACTGCATTTTAGAGTGGAAGCAAACCGAGTCAATGTATAAGGCTTTATATGCGATATTAAAACAAGCTCTCATTTACTGGGCTATAATGCAGACAATGCATTCTCAGTTCATTCGTGGCTTTTGTACTGAAGGTTTTGTAGTTGTGTAAGATTAATTATCGAATTCTTTCCCATTGTGTTGTGAATGGGTACTATTGAACGTATGATACCGTAACAATTCTTGACTTCATTTCAGCGTTAAGGGGTGTGTGCAGATGTGGCCGCTGTGCCTGTAGTGTAGTGCTGAGTAAATGAAATGGGACTGCAGGAGAGAATTTGCTTCTCACGACAAGCTGGAATGATTGCTACACTAATATAGGCTAATATGTGTGGTCAGTTGAGCCGCTCAAATGCTTCCCCTCTGTTATTTCAGAAAAATGTATTTTCTTTTATTTGATTTTCACTTTCCTGTCTCTCTAATTTCATCTGTCAGCTTTATGGTCAACCTGTATGCGGAGATATATATATATATATATACAGTGGTGTGAAAAAGTGTTTGCCCCCTTCCTCATTTCCTGTTCCTTTGCATGTTTGTCACACTTAAGTGTTTCGGAACATCAAACCAATTTAAACAATAGTCAAGGACAACACAAGTAAACACAAAATGCAATTTGTAAATGAAGGTGTTTATTATTAAAGGTGAAAAAAAAT
>JAFFST010050606.1:246861-266588 GCA_022414735.1 Noturus placidus | reverse complement strand
TCCATTGTAGATTTTGCTTTATGTTTTGGATCATTGTCTTGTTGGAAGACAAATCTCCGTCCCAGTCTCAGGTCTTTTGCAGACTCCATCAGGTTTTCTTCCAGAATGGTCCTGTATTTGGCTCCATCCATCTTCCCATTTCCAATGAAATGCCACCGACTTTTGTCTGTGGGGAATGTTGTTCTTAAAGTATTGGATTGTTCGCTGATTCATCTGTTGGAAGATTGGTGAGCCTTGACCCATCCTTGCGCTTGAAGGACTAGGCCTTTTTTGGAGGCTCCTTATATACTATGATTAGATGATTGCCCCACCTGTTTCACATCACCTTCTTATTTCAACTTGTCACATTGCAATTAGTCCAAAATCGCCTTTGTCCCAACTTTTTTGGAACATGTTGCATGCATCAATTTCAAAATAAATGTTTACCTTCAAAGAAACTGTGCAGTTGATCAGGTACATCAAGTACCTTGTCTTTATATGCGTTTTGTTTAAATACAACTCCAAGTACATTTACAAATCACTCCTCTTTGTTTTTATTAGCATTTTCCCTACTGTCCCAACTTTTTTGGAAATGGGGTTGTACTATCACGCACTGTTTCTCTCACAATGCATTTACTCTCATTGTATTTTTAAAATCACACCTTTTAGTAACTAAATGGTTTATAATGCTCGGGGTTTTACCGATCATTAAGTCAGTGTCGTAGCTAAGCTAATGTAGCCTGGATAGGATATTGGCTATGCAGACCACCAATAATACAGAAGGGTACCATTTGGGACACTGTAGCATAGCTTCTTTCATAACGCCAGCTGTTTCTAATTACAGGCCCAAGTACTCTCTTGACTTCCTTTCTTTGTACTTCTCATCTTTGTTCAGGTGGTTCTCATTAACGCTGTGAGAGATGTGGCCAAAGCGCTTGCCGAACTGATAGGTGCGACTAAGTGTGCAGCAGGAAAACCAGCAGATGACCCTTCAATGTACCAGCTAAAGAGTGCTGCCAAGGTAATGTCGTTACGTGTGTGTGTGCACTATGACAGTCTCTGGTTATCTTGGATGTGTGCAGTGTTTTCTTTTCAGGCTGTGTGTCTCAGTGTGTGGCCATCATTCAAGCCCTGTGTTACTATGATGGGCATCACTGTGTGTGTGTGTGTGTGCGCGCACGCGTCTCATCAGCCACACAGCAGGAGCCCCAACTAAGCTGTATGTGATCACAGCGCATCACCTATGTCTGTATTCACCGCTGTCGGTCTCTCAGTCAGAATCTGAAAATGTATTCACCAAGTAGAGTACACTGAAGGAACTTGTGTGGTGTAGGTTACCACATTTAGAGAATGTACCGCTTAGAAGGTACATAAAATGTTTTGGCTCTGCCATGGATTTGGGAGGATGACATTCCCCTCTCATTGATCAGAGCGACTATAATTCCAGAATTTCCCCCTGGGGTATCAATAAAGTATCCATCCATCCATCCATCCATCCATCCATCCATCCATCCATCCATCCATCCATCCATCCATCCATCCATCCATCCATCCATCCATCCATCCATCCATCCATCCATCCATCCAATCCAGGTGCTATCTGTTCATTCACCTTATTAGGAACACCTGTACACCTGACCATTTAGCCAATCATGTGGAAGCATGGAAATGCATAAAATCAAGCAGATACAGGTCAAGAGCTTCGGTTAATGTTCATATCAAACAACATTGTGTCACTCCTTTCACCAGTTTGAGATATATTTCCTGCATTTTTTAAAAATTAGTTTAAGTGATACTTTAATTATGCTCCATTTGACTGTTTGGTCATTTACATATGCAGTTGGTGTTTTATTTATCATTCATTTCTAATGAGCTGAATCAGATTCATGCTTCCTTTGTGACTAGTTGCATTCCTACAACATGGAGAGATCCGAACCTCCTCAAACCTTTTGCAGCTATGGAGTGTACAGTTCCAATCAAAATTATTCAACCCCCACTGCAAATCAGGTTTATTGTCAAAATGTAGAATTTCAGCTGTTTGCAATGAACAATTCAAACAAAAGCTATTGAAATAGTTCAACACAACGAATGCTTCAAGTGTTTTCCCAAAATTCAACTGTAAATGCAATTTATAACGACTTATCCAGTTTCAAAATTATTCAACCGTACATGCTAACCATTCAATACACGCTGAATGGGACACGCACATGCGCACCCACACTGTCTGAATGTTTTTGGGAGGTGGGAGGAAGCCAGAGAACCTGGAGGAAACCCATGCAGACCTATTTACCTTAGTTGGGGATTGAACCAGTTACACCGGTGCTATAGCTCAGCAGCACTACTTGCTGTGCCTCTCATTTCAGCATGCTTTCTCACACCAGTTATACTGACCCCTCCACAACATTCTCTGTGGCTCCTATACACTCTTGACAAAAGTCTCAATGCTCAGTTAAAGAAACCTGTCTTGAGAGTGCCAGTTTCACCACATTTTGAATGTTTTCAGGGATCATGCGTTCAGCCAGCACTCTAACTAAACACTGTTCTTACACAATATGAATTAAGAGCACCGACTCTTGGGCAATACAGCCTTCAGCTTCATTCTTTCTAATTCCCTACTGAGCCATTTGACTAACATAGATCCCTGCTCCCCCTGCTGGTGGGTGGGTTGTTTGAAGATGCTATAAGTTGTACCTGAAATTAGCCTCTCAATTAGCCTCATATATAATTCAAAACACTGTTGATAAGCTGTTTGCTCTTATCTCTTATTGTGTCTTAGGTTATGGTGACCAATGTGACGTCTCTGCTGAAAACGGTCAAAGCGGTAGAGGATGAAGCCACTCGTGGGACGAGGGCTCTTGAGGCCACCATCGAGTTCATTAGACAGGAGCTGACGGTACGTCATAGTGGAGGGTTAATAGAATGAAATTGTAGTGATATAACCAGGTTTCAGAATCATATTGTTTGTGTTATTAAAACGATTCGTGCCTTTGCATTTGTTTAAGACATTTAAAGTGTCTCAACTCAAATACAGATTTGATGAAATCACAACTCAATTAATCTTTCCAAGCAACAGGGGCCTTTTACATGCTGGAAGTGTCAGTCTAGTTTGTTTGTTTTAAATCTAATTAAACAACTAATATTATGCTTTTTTTCCAACGTGGCCATGAATCAGGATCAGTTGGATATACCCTGATGAGATCTGGACTTGGATAAATCTCTAGCTATATCTGTTATATACACTGCAGGTACATTTGAAGAACACCGTGATGTTCTAGAGTCTTTTCTCCACCTGTTCTTCTCAGCTTCTCTCTCTCCCTTCTGTTTCACGTCTCAATAGCAGAGTGCAGATTGAGCAAGTGTAGGAGGAAGCCAGTAGTGCTCAGTGCCCAGCTTTGCCTCTAATGTTCTTTTAATCCTTATCAGAGTTCCTCCCAAGAGACCAAGAGCATTTAACAACCCTAATAGTGCATACCAAAGCCAAACAATAGCAATCACTGCTGAAGAGCTGTAAATGATGCACGTACATTGTGCAATTGCAAACCTGTAGTGATTTTTCAGGTTTTAATTCTTTGGATTATTGAATATTTTATTGGATTATTGGTTTATTGAATATTGCTGTATCAGGGATTTGAAGCCATATCCATGAGGTTATTACAAATGACATGGAAATAAGCAGTAGATATTCAATATTATATCACAGAGGTATGGAGTAGTGACCATTGATTTTCAGGGATTTGTATGGTGGGTGCTCCACATAAATGGATTTTAAGTGTGTAGTAGTTGATATTGTGATGTTTTCTGTGAAGAGACATTTAACATTTATGGAAGGAGACTCTTTGGACAAGTTTGCCGACATAAGGGAGTCTTCAGGACCGGCGTTTGCATTTTGCGGTTTCTCTGTACCATGACACACTGCATTATTTTGTTTAATTAATTTTGTCTTATTAACTTTTAATTAATAAAAAGAGAGTCTGGTGAGGGAATAACTGTTTATAGCTGTTCTAACTGGATAAGGGATAATGGGAGATAACAGGATGTTTTGCAGACATTACACATCATAAAATGTATCCAGTTAAAAATTATGACAAGTTCGTAATATAATTTAAACATGGAACAGTTGGTAAATTGCTATGCTATTAGAGCATGCTGTAACAGGAAGAAAATCAACTTCAGCAGGGTGTGATTGATTGCATTGATTTTCTAATAACAGCATTCTATGTCATGCTTTTTTTTCCCCCTTACACATTGTGTATGAAGTCAATATGAGCTCAAATGTCAGACTTTCAGCTTTAATGTGAGGGTATTTACATCTAAATAGTGAAGGGTGAATAGTGTAGATGTGGTGACCCCCCCTCCTCACCCGCCGCCTCCTTAAGTGACCAAAAGTAATTGGACAACCTAACATGGCTATAATTTTTATTTATTTTTTAAATACTTGGTTGCAAATTCATCATTAAATACAAAGGAATCAGTTCCATTGGCAGTCATTCATGCTAACGCATAAGATGAGGTGGTATGCTTTGGATCATAAACAGTTCCTTTCTTCCTCCATACTCTGTTTTCCCATCATTTTGGCACAAGGTGATCTGTCAGGCCAACATCAAAATGGTGTCATTCCCACACTATTTCATTTTGTGGTCAAATTTATTATATGGCTAAAATAACAACTTTGTCAATGCTGAAAGATTTAATGACCTAACTATAAAAAAAACAAAAAACAAGCCATCATATGCTTGGGGTTTGTAGTAATAGCAGGTAAAAATGCAAATAGGAAATGCACAAAATATCGTCCCATTTATTTAAGCAAGAATATTATTTCTTAATGCTTTTAGGAGTATCAATACAGTTGAAAATGGTGTAATATTTTAATGGTGTAAAATTTAGTAAAATTTATATTTTGGAGTAAACAAGACATAAGTGCTAACGTGTATATAATGTTTTTTACACCAATATTCACTGAATTGACCTCTGCAGGTCTTCCAGTCCAAGGACACTCCAGAGAAGCTTGCCACGCCAGAAGAGCTCATCCGTATGACCAAGGGCATCACTGTAGCCACTGCCAAATCTGTGGCAGCGGGCAACTCCGGCCAGCAGGAGGACGTCATTGCCACTGCGAACCTGAGCCGCAAAGCCGTCTCTGACATGCTGCTCACCTGCAAGGTGCTAATCGCCCTCGCTCAACCATCACCATCACATTCTTCATCTCACACACACTCACAGGTGCACAGATGCACATTTGAATATACAGAGACGACACACAAGCTTTCATTCAGCCGCTCTGGCACTGATCAGCCCAGCTTCAAAGGAAGGATGCATATGAAAGGCTTGAGGCCAGTGTTAACAGTTTACTCCTTTTCTCATGGTCACCTTGAACTTAACTTCAGTTTATATTCCCAAATTCATTTATTCTTTTTTTTATTATTCATTTAGCCTTGGGTTCATTTCTGTTTCATCATGTCCATTCATTCTGATTGAATAGAGTACAGATATACAACAGCTAACTGAGTCCTCATGACTGACTATGACTTACGGTGGTTTGTTTTATTGTGCAAGATTCCTAGTGGTGGTTCTATTGAATTTTATAGAGATCATGTGTAGTTTATTAAGTGTTGTGTATTTCTCCTACAGCAAGCTGCGCATCATCAGGATGTGGCTGAGGATGTGAGGAGCAAAGCCCTGCATTATGGCCTAGAGTGTACAACTGGATACATTGACCTGCTCGAACACGTCCTACTGGTGTGTGTGTGTGTGTGTCTGTCACTGGTGTTTTATTAATGCATATTGCTGTCTGTAATTGCATTTCATAGTTTAATTATACAGTGGGGGAAATTAGTATTGGACGCGGCAACATTTATTTCAGTAAATATATTTCCAATGGGGTTATTCACATGAAATTTTCACCAGACATCAATATTAACTCAAGAAACCTGGAAATATAAAGAATTCACAACATTAAAGCCCATAAATAAAGTTTTGAACAAGCTAACTGAAATGTATTTAATACTCAGTGGAGAAGCATTTGTTTGTAATGACAGCTTCAAGACGCTTCCTGTATGAAGAAATTAAAGGGTCAAGGTATTCAGGTGTGATTTTGGCCCATTCTTCTAAATATATTGTCTTTAAATCTTGTTCGATTCAAGTCAGGGGATTGACTGGGCCATTCTGACACCTTGTTTTTCTCTGAAACCAATTCAGAGTTTCCTTTACTGTTTATTGTTTTATTGTGAACTCTACATAGTTCATTCTTGCAACATAATCCATAATGCTTTGTATTTGTTAAGTTAGTTGGAGCACAATTGACTCACGCGTTCCTGCTTCCAAGAGGATTCGGTGCACACATTGCTTTATGAGTAGTTATAAGTATAGCAAGCTTCAGTTATTTGTGCACATGCTGATTATCTTCCTCTAAAACAGGAGCATTTTTGCTAACTATTACAAGGCTTTATTATTTTGTGTTGACTCTTCCATACGCAAGTTCCTATGAATGAGCTGTTATAGAAACGATAATGTATTCGAACAAGGATATTAATAGAAAGCTACGGATTTAATTACAGTTGGCACTAATGTCTGCCATACTGTTCTAGAAAATTAATAAGCACCTTCTGAGTAATCCGATTCAAGAATTCAACAGTGCTGGTATAAAGGCTTTTATTCAAGGTAAAATATTGCAGCATACTATTTGCATGACCGGTTGAGTAAATTTGTAACTGCTGAAATCAGAGAACGAGCAGATTAGTAGAATTCCTGTAAACACAAAATCATAGAGAGCTCAGCTGGAGTTAAAGTTAGATTTTTGTGACCGCCTTATAGTGATTGCTTTTCTCAGGCTGATGAAAAGTAATACAGTATGTTCATGTGGTTCCAGGTTTTGCAGAAGCCCACAGCAGAGCACAGACAGCAGCTGGCTGTGCTGTCAAAGAAAGTAGCCAGCTCAGTCACAGAGCTTATCCAGACTGCTGAAGCTATGAAAGGTGAGGAACCAAAACCGCACAGGTACATGTATGCGTCCACATGCGTGATCTGTTCTTATGCTGCATTTGAGGCAACGTTATAACTTGTAATTCCCCACCTCCAACCAGTGAAAGCCACTGAAATCTCCCCCTCGACTTGAAATTTCAACTAGTCAATTTCTCAACTGCCAGTTCCTTCCCTGTTTACAGAGTGACGTCAGATCAACATAACAACGCACACTGTGAACAGTGTAAAGTCCCCCTTTAGATCAATTAATACACAGACATCGTACTTAGTTAAATCTAGTACATTGACAATATTAATCACTGACTTGACAAGGTAATCATTAAAAATTTAGTTATCACTAACGTTAGTCTGGGGCACATTGGCTTAGTAATTAGCATGTTTGTCTCACACCCCCAGGGTTGGGGTCCGCCCTTTTTGTGCGGAGTTGCCATGTTCTCCCTGTGCTCCGATTTCCTCCTCCAGTTCAAAGTCATGCGTTGTAGGTTGATTGGCATTTCTAAATAGTCGGTAGTGTGTATGCGATTGCATCATGCTCCAAGTTCCCTGCGATAGGCTCAAGGCTCCCCGTGACCCTGTGTAGGATAAGTGGTACGGAAAATGGATGCATGGATGGACAAGCATTAGCTAACTATCTTGCTGTTAATGCTAGACGCCATTGTTCGTGGTTGTTGCTGTGCTGCAATTTCAGTCCAAATTGTACATGAATGTGTAAAGGTCAGTAAAGTAGATCAGGACCAATAGTCACTCAGACCTGTAACTGTAAAAGTGAGCATACATGAGCTTTACAAATTCTGACCAAGCAAACAAAAGACATGCCTTCATGGAGGCGTCCATGTTTTGTTGTGGTTTTTTTTTTTGATTGTTTTTTTCTTTTTTCCCCCACTTCTCACATCAAATGTGCCGAGGTGGGAATAAGGTTTATTACAACACGCAAATTACCACCAACAAGGTACCACAATCGCAGAATTATAGTGCATGGTAGGTTGATGTACTACATGCACCATAAATCACAAATGGGTAATGCTTGAACTTGTTCCATATCTAATAAAGTGAATTCCCTTTACTGTTATAAAAACAAAAAGAAAAACTGGTTTCAGCAGTAGGCAGGTGTTTGTTGACAGATTCTCTATCAGACAGGCTATAAGAACAGAACCCACAGGCTATTGGTTAAATGTGTGTATTGTGGAGCTCAGGCTCAGGTCCAGTCAGTATAGCCATATCAGTGTTCGCAGTAATAGGCAGTATATTGGGATGAATTGTTTCTCTGTGGGGTTAATAAAGCCATTGGCCCACTGGGCCTCCCAGCTTCACTCCTTTTAATACTACTGTTTTCATTTCCTCTGCTGCAGACGGAGGTGAGTATAAGACAGCATGAGTGTTGGAGTGCACGTGCATATGCACACACACACACACACACACACACACACACACCGAAGGAGGCACAATATGGGAGGGGGTAGAGTTCTCCAGGGTTTGGTATAATCCCAAAAACCATCTGTCTGCCTACACGAGCTGTTAAAATTGAGTATTTTATAGGCACTTAAAGTCAGTAAAGAATGAGGATAATCAATCAAAAACACATTTTCCACGAGCTGCACTTACACAGTGCAGTGGTGATTAAAGCACGCATCCATAGTTTTCTACATATTCTTCCTATAAGGAGTCCTGTCTTTTCTGTTTCATATTATGTATGTGCTTTGTTTGTGTTTTTTTTATTCTACATAGTGCTTTGATGTATTTGATTTTATTTCTTCTCCTTTTTACGTTTTTTCCTTTTAATGGATTTGATTTCATTGTTCAGCATGTTGTACAGCTTCTGTTGTTCTGAAGTATGCTTTATAAATAAAAATTTGCCTCGACTTACCCATGAACCTGTGTGCCCAGGCTCAGAGTGGGTGGACCCTGAGGACCCTACAGTAATTGCCGAGACTGAGCTTCTGGGGGCCGCTGCTTCCATTGAGGCTGCAGCTAAAAAACTGGAGCAGCTTAAGCCCAGAATCAAGCCGAAGGTATCCACTCATCCCTCTCTGTACACTCTGTCTCTCTGTGCTGTATTCAACACTCTTCAACAACTCTGTCCACCAGCATTACCTGTCTCAAATCACTTCCACCTGGCATTAGGGTGCTGGAATGTGCTGTTAGCTGGTATGAGGCTTTACCGCTCTGAAATAATGTTGGCTGTTTTACACAGAGTATTGCAGGCTTAGAGGCAGATGCTTTAGTTCTTTCTTTAGGATTTCTTCGTTTGATATTGTGAGGAGTTTTTTTTTTTTTTTTTGTACGAGATAAATTTAAGGTCAGACCTGTTTGAAGCGCAGGAAATGAAAGGAAAGCTAAACGGTTTAAAAAAAATAATAAATTTCCACAAGCATTTTTATTATTGGATCAGTCTGCAGGAAACTAAATCCGTCAATGCTTTTCACTGCACTGTTCTGACCCACTAAACTGACTTTTACAATTTTCAGCCCATTTATCATAGCTTTTATAAAAAATAAATAAATAAATCCAGCCTACTGCCAAGTGAAATTTATATTTGTATAACTTCAACAAGTTCCTTATTTATTTGTCATAATTTATTAACATAATGTAATCGGATCCAATGCAGAAAATGTCAGATATGGTCATATATGGAAAATTGTAAAGCAGTGAAGTGACTAAGTGAGCTGTTGGCATAAAACAGGTTGAGACATTCTCCATATTGTGGTTTATTTATCATCTTTGAACTAAAACCCAACAATATCCAGCTCAGACAGTCAGTTTTCATATAATGCACTTCACTTCTATTGTGCAATACCATTTATCCAATTATATTAACAGATAAATTATAGACCACAATGTTGTTATTGATCATGAAACATAAATGTGTGTGGTTATCTTCCACCTCTGTTTCAGTTCTAACAAAACATTGAGGAATTTATTCAAATATGATATAACTGGCCTATGACCACTGGGACTATTTGCAGACATAGTATCTGTTTCTCTCTCATCCAATTTAATTGGATCAGTTGTTATGATCGCTTGGCTGCTGTACTTGTCGTCATACAGTTCTGCATCGTCAACTCCTGAATCCAGACTTGTATAAGTAGCTCAGTGGGATCTGTGTATTTATAACTGAAGGTTTAGCTGTATATTTGTCTTGAACCTCTTTGGCTATCAGAACAGAATGAATGCAACAGGGGTTTGGGGACTGAGCAGGCCACTGAAATAATGAAATCCTGTTTCTGGAATCTTTCAGTGATGATCTTTCTCATGACACAGTGCATTATCACTATAGATTGGATAAACTGTAACCGTGAAGAAATGACCTTGATGTTTGTCAGATGCTCTGTGCTGTTCACAATTTGTTTGCAGGGTGTCAAGAGCTCTAATGTATGTCAGGAAATATTATAAATATATTCTCCTCAAACAACAATCTTCATCTCTATTAAGAGGTTAGAAATAATTTATGACCCCTGCAAACTGATCATGAAATAAGCTAGTGTGTTTGATTTATGCCACGCAACACTGAGAGAAAATCTGTAGTAGAAAACATTTCCTATTTTGTAGGGACATGATTTAAATATGAATGCATTATTTGAATCAAACAGATATTGTGTTATACTACAAGATACAAATAGGAGGTGCACTATGGGGCGGCTGTGGCTCAGTCGGTAGAGCAGGTTGTCCACTAATCCACCAACCGTGGGGTTGGCGGTTCGAATCCCGGCCCGGGTGATCCCATGCCGAAGTGTCCTTGGGCAAGACACTGAACCCTAAGTTGCCCCCGATGGCAAGCTAGCACCTTGCATGCAGCTCTGCTACCATTGGTGTGTGAGTGTGTCTCATTAGTAAGTCGCTTGTAAATGTAAAAATGATATTTCTGTAAAAGCTGCTTTGAGACAATGTACCATTGTAAAAAGCGCTATACAAATTAGTGAATTAATTATTGGTTCTTTTAATGTCTGGTTTTTTAGGTTGTTTTTTTTTTTAAGCGTGTCAGAAAGGCTCACAGGGCACCTGGTTGAAATGGGCTCCTGGTTCAAAAAATAAATAAAAAATCAGATGTGAAGCTCAAATAAAGGCAATGTTAATCATCATTAACCTCTGCCAGTCGTTTAAATTAATTATAAAATTAAATAATACGGATGGTTTTGTGTTTTCCAATGTATCCATGAGCATGGTGGTATGCTTTTGTTTAATTACAATAAATACATGCATACATTCATTCATTCAATAAACCTGCCTTTGTTCACACCTATTCTGGGTTTAAATCCAAGTACAGATACAGATCATATCTGGAGCACTACACGGGTATAAATAGTGGCATTGTGTGTGGCATACCCCTACTATATGTCAAAATCTACTTCGACCAGGAGCTGTAGTCAGTTGGGTTGGTGTTTGAAGTCAACACTATGCTAGATGAGGTGCAAATGCCATGGCGTGCAATTGGGAGTTTTATTGCACTGTTGAGATTCCATGAAAAGAGAGACATCTGGTAGATATCCAGCTGTGGATCTCCCTGACCTGCACATAATCTTTTTATGGAACGTTTGCCATGTTCATTGTTCATTGATATCATGCATGCCTCTACACATGTCCCCAAACGTTTTTGTTTCTTTTATTTTTAGTTTGAAGTGTGTGTAATTATCAGATGCTGTGCAGGGAAGACAAGGCTAACACTGTTGGTGTGTGACAACTGTTTCTCTGTGTCTGTTCACCATCTCCTCTTCTTTCATGTCAAGAAACTTCATGTCTCTTCCAGCATCACCCTGCACCCCCCTTTCCTTCTCCTTAATCTTCCCTATCTTCTCCTCTTGTCTTATGTCTTCTACTCTTCTATCCACCCCCCCCCCTTCGTTTGTTCATTCCTTATTGCTTATATTCAAGTCTCCCCATCTCTCCTGCCCTGCTCTCTTCTCCTCCATGCTCTAGAGGTCAGCTAGTCCTGGAAGCCTTCACTGCAGGGCTCTGTCTGATATGTTTGATATATTAGGTTGTTATTCAGTCCAACTATATATCAAACATATTCCTACAGTGTCCCGCCCTGTCTCCAGACTCGTGTGCTCTATGTGCTGTGAGTGAGAGAGCCTGTATGCCCACTATTGTGGCATGCTTGCTGGTTCACAGTCTGTTATCACTCAAAAACCATTTGCAAAAGGTGTTCTAGGAAGGGTTTGGCTGCATTTGAGCAATTTGGGACTGAAACATGATGTAATTGCTCCTCAGCGCCACTAGGTGTCACCCTTAGAGATGCAGGAGAAATTTAGGATTAGAATAAATGACCCCCAAGACTGTTCTACAGTGCCCGGCTTCCTTGAGGGTTTTTTGGCGACAACTGTGTCTCTTTGTCCCTTTAGTTGTATGCATAGATTATATGCATCTTACAACACCTGAGATGTACATGATGTAAATAGAGCTACCTATTTACACCTGAGCTATTTTTATTCATTTTTGAAATGCTGATGTAATCACCACATCATTCTGTTTGCAGCAGGCAGATGAGTCACTGGACTTTGAGGAGCAGATCTTGGAAGCAGCAAAGTCCATCGCAGCAGCGACCAGCGCTCTGGTGAAGTCAGCATCTGCTGCTCAAAGAGAGCTTGTAGCCCAGGGCAAGGTAAGATTATGTTAATGCATGTTGAAAGGCCAGTGGTTTTGTGTTTATTTGCCTAGTCAAATTCCTGTATACTCAATATATTGTTTGTATGATGGTAAGTATATTCATATTTGAATTAAGTCACTATATTTGGTTCTCTAGGTGGGCTCTGTCCCAGCCAATGCTGTGGATGATGGCCAGTGGTCTCAGGGTCTCATATCAGCAGTGAGTAACATATTTATTTATTTTTTATTAAGTGAATTTTGCCTGTTTATTAAAGCTCTTTCTGTGCTTTATTCCCAGTGCAGCTGCTGTCTGATCATATTTTTTTTTCCAAAGCCAGTGATGCTTTATGTTGGTCATTGTTGGCAATCAAGTTTTTTAGCTTCCCTTTAATCTATTCATTAATTCATTCACGACACGAATGATTATCCTATTTCGCAAGGTCCCGATCCCAATTAAAGTCACCGAGTACTTGTTCTGAAGACCATACACTTATTTTATAATAGAAATTTCACAAAAGTCATTAAGAAATCCAGATTTTAAAAATATGCATATTGGAAATGCCCTCAATCTTACCTGTTCCCACCCTATTCCCCTGATAAACACCAGGTGTAACGTCAGAAGTCGAGCAACATTTTGCACAGCCACAGAGTCTCAGTCTGTAATGATGCCAGCAGTAACTCGGATATTGCAGTGAGATTTTTAGCTCCTGATGAAAACTGACCAATCCTCTGCAGTGATGCTTTTCCTAAATGGCACACTTGTATAGCTTATTTTCTCACAGTTTAGACAGAATAGTGTGTGATGCAGTACTTCAAATCTTTCATAATGCAAAGCTCATTAAGGAACTGATGTTTTACTGACTTTCTGTGCCACGCAGGCCCGTATGGTAGCAGCCGCCACAAGTAGCTTGTGTGAAGCAGCCAATGCCTCAGTGCAGGGTCACGCCAGCGAGGAGAAGCTCATCTCATCTGCTAAACAAGTAGCAGCATCCACTGCCCAGCTTCTAGTTGCCTGCAAAGTGAAAGCTGATCATGACTCTGAGGCCATGAGGAGACTACAGGTCTAACATGCTTTTCAAACGATGGATGAATTTTAAGACTGTCTTTGTTCATAGACATTGTGATATTTCACAATGTCTTGTTTAATGAATATTTGCCCTTTTGCAATAGCTTAATCTTAACATTCGCAGGCTGCCGGGAATGCAGTGAAGAGAGCATCAGATAATCTAGTGAAGGCAGCTCAGAAAGCTGCCTTTGACAAGGCGGAGGACGATAGCGTGGTGGTCAAGACTAAATTTGTTGGTGGAATTGCCCAGGTGAGACCTATTCACACTTGATATGATGTCAGAAAAGTGCAAAGTAGTCCTTCAGGCCAAACCTAATGGTTATTTTCACCATCAGCATTCTAGTCGCAATAGTGGTGATGACTTTGTGAACTTTCTTCTAAATGAACAAAGTGACACACCTGGGGAAAAAAAACAACATTCCAACTAACAGGAGGCTTTTATTGTGGGCTGTATTTGTGGGTATGTTTGCTTGTAGACTTCAATTTTAGTATGAATTTAATCAGTAATGCAGGTCAGATCCATTCATTCATCCATCCATTCATCCATTTTCCAACATCACTTATCCTACACAGGGGAGCCACGGGCCTATCCCAGGGAACTCTGGGCACAAGGCGGGGGACACCCTGGACAGGGTGCCAACAATCTCACACACACTCGCACACATTCACACACTACAAACAATTTGTAAATACCAGACAGCCTACAACTCATGTCTTCGGACTGGGGGAGGAAACTGGATTACACTGAGTGAAACCCCGAAGCACCGGGAGAACACGCAAGCTCCATGTATACAGGGTTGAGGAGGGAATCAAACTCCTACCCAGGAGGTAATCACTAAGCCACCATGCCCCCTGGAGGTCAGATTATGTAAACCCAAAACCTGGCCATTTTTTCCCTATCAAAGCACTGTTGATCATTTTTGGTAATGAAAATGCCACCAGTTAAAAGTTTAGAATTATTTTTTTTTCTCACTATTACTAATGATGAAATATCACATACTTACGCATGTCAAAAATGCAGCTCAGCCTATCTGGCCTTCATGTTTTCTGTCCATGTTATGGCATTTAAAAAATGATCATCATTGCCTCGAGAAAATGCACTAATTTTGCTCGGTGAGACTGCTCACACTGAGACAACTGAGCAGAATGTCTGTCAGCAGTTCATTTGATTATATAACAGTGGAGTTGGAGATTTATATGGGCATTCATTACCTCCCTCACATAACACGTCAAATGCCAATGCAACTAATTTGGTAGATTACTGTTCGCCATGCAATTCAAGATTAAAGGCAAATGTTCACACTACAGCCTTTGTGTGAAGGGTAATGCAAAAAAAGTTCTAGAAGTTCTAATAATATACACGTGTGATGTATAGTCTTGTCATTTTCGGTGTCATTAGACGTTAGTTTGATTCAAGTCTACTAGGAATTTCAGCAATTTGAGTCATTTAAATTAACAAATTAACTCATTTAATTTGGTGTTATTGGTTGGATCATTCTCTCTGTTGTTGTTGGCAATATTTGTACATTTCTCATTGCTTTGGTCCCACAATGCTTTGGAAATAATCTGCAGTTTAAATCAGTGCTGCTTTAGCAAACATCCAGTACTCCCTCTCGCACCACTCACATTCCTGAGACTCGCTAGAGAGTCTGTAAACGTGTGTTTAAATCCAGGAGCTGAGTCAGAGAAGTGGATCCCCCCCCCCCACATCCCAAGCCCTTGGTCCCTCTTTTTTGTTCCTCTACAATAATTTGTCACTTTTTTTTTTCTGTGAGAAGGAATCCAGACAGTGCAGAGAACTAAACCACAAATGGCTTTGCAAATTCTGTACCAGAAAGAAATATTTCTCATTGTATTATCAGCACAAATGAGCACTCGTGCAAAAAAGCAGGAATTTAACACAAGATAAAGTTTTACGTATGTATACCGAATATAATGTGTATAATTCAAACCGCATTTCTAATGGCTGCACAGCACATACAGTGAGGTTCGGCACAAAATCCCCCTCAGGCAGCGAGGAAGGAAGCAGACCGCCACTGTAATAGGAAGAGAAAATGAGTGCCATATGGTACAGCCCACACAACAAAAAATATTTGCAAAATTCAAATAAGGGAAAATGTGTCAAAAATGCATGCAAAAATGTACATAGTCCAGATTTGAGAATGTGCTGCAGTCTGTGCAGTTATGTTCATGTTTGCTTTGGCTGGAATAAAATGCCCTGAAAGCACTTAACTCCATGGGACTCCCAACAGTTTCTAGCCTACAAAAAACACTTGCAGAGTTATAGCTAATTAAGATGAGTGCTGATTGGTTGATTGATGCTTGACTGGTTCCAGAAAGTAGCACACTGACTATCGCTTCTTGCTTGCAGATCATTGCAGCTCAGGAGGAGATGCTGAGGAAGGAGAGAGAGCTGGAGGAGGCGCGCAAGAAGTTAGCCCACATCCGTCAACAGCAGTATAAATTTCTGCCCACTGAGCTACGAGAAGATCAGAGCTGAGCTCTCTCACACAAACATACACACACACACACACACACACCCCAAATAATATTAAGTCTAATATTAACAGTGAGCATATCTGCCGTTGGTGTTGGATTGTTAGCCATGTTGGAGGCTCCCCTCTCATCACGATCTTTTTGGGATGCAAGTGGTCTAATGCCACTGATTGGCTCTTTTCCACACTCGAGGTTGGTGTGTTCGTTTGTGATTGGTTGCTCTCCTTACACAGGGCTATGTGTATGGTTTTTCTGTCTTCTCTTGCTACAGATCTTTTTTTTTTTTTTCTTTTTTTACTGTGATATGCACTTACCTGCTCTGTTTGTGTGTGTGTGTGTGTGTGTGCGCGCGCATGCACAGACAGTCCAAGCAGTATGCCAGATCTATGACTTTATTATAATAATACCTTTGACCGTATCATACTACCTTTCGGTAAATAATTTGTACGCTTTAAAAATAAACCAAGTCCCGTGTATGCTTCATCTCTGTGGTGATATCAGGTGAAATGAACATGAGTTGTATGACCCTGTCCTTCCAGTAGGATGTTTATTCGCAAGCTTTCGGAGCATATGTAGGATACGTTTGCTTAAATCTTTTCACTGGTGTGATATTATTAAGCAGGAATATTCCTCTGAAGTTTTTGCTAAAGCACTACAAAACGTAAAACATATCATGAAGGCTAAAACAAATCATTGTAGGATTGTGTTATTCAGCTAGAATTAGCTTTATTATAAGACTATGGAAAATGTACATCTGTGCTTTGTTTGTATTATTTATTGATAAGAGTCACAAAAGCTCTTCACCAAAAGCATTATGGTCACAGATCTGTTATATTACAGTATGTGGGACTAAAACAGGATAGCGTTACACCGTTTTAAGCACTCATGAATACCTCAGACATGTTAAACACACTTCAGACATCTTTACGATTGCACTCCACGCCTGTCTATTACACACAGCGAACTCTGCATCTGTCAGTTCCTCTTCAGACACACAACGCACACATATACATTCGGCACACACACACAGACAGACTATTCAGACTTATAACTTGTGTGTTTAAAAATTGATTTGAGGGTGCATGAGTCAGTAAATACAGAGAAAAAAAAAAAAAGTCGTTCCAGCACTTCAAGATTTTTAGGATGTACTGCAAATTACACGTACGCTTCTCGTGGTAGACATTAGTGAGAAAATTAGTGGCGTCCATTCAGATGGATATATAGTTATTCTCGTTTGATTGTTGTTTGCGTATTAAGGATTACACAACGTGGCACTTCAGAACACTACATATATCAAACCGCAATATCTCACCTCTTAAATTTGGACTGCGATGTATATTAGTGCCTTATATTGTCTGCTCTGATGCAAGTTGCTCTTTTAGGCTCATCAAAGACTCAAGTCATAACTTCAACCAGTATAAGAGAACTCATAAAGATTAGTTTTTGGTCAGTGGAAGGGGGCAACTTGTAGCAGTAAGTATAAATGTGTAGTTTTGTCTGATTTCTGAGCAGTATAAACAATGTACTTATAACAGCCACTGACTGTTGTTTGATTCTGCTCTGCCATATTCTACTGTTCCGATGTGGCCTGATGCTCTTGCCTTGGTAGATTGCTCAACTGCCAGCTGTAATTCACTCTAAGAACCGTTAGAATAACAGCATCCCTGACTCCACATGCTTTACATTTCTAGAGAGTCAAGAATCAACACTGCATTCCATGCACATGTATCTATACTTTTTCAATTTGTTTTGCAAAGCCCCAATCAGGAACTGCTGATGCCACAGCGTGCTCCGAGTTTCCTAACAGAAAGCATATGTGAAACATACATATTGCTGTGGTTTATTTGGTGTGGTCTTGTAACAGTTTTATTGCTGCAGTCCCTCTTGTCTTCGTACTCAAAAGTTGCCTCTCGTTTCCTGATTGAGGCTTTAATGGAACTTGTTGCAATTATGTCTCAAGAGTTTTCTCTCTAATAAACCACTATGTATGAAGGGTTTGTTTATATTTACTAATAAATGTCATGAAGATATTGCAATATGTGGTTTAAAATGTGGTGTCTTTTAATGGAGCGGACGAGGGGGAAAAAAAGAAATAGCTCCTTCGATTAAACTAGAATTTTAGGGCCTTCTTTAACCAACTGAAATGGTAATAATAAAATGAAATAATTATGATGCTGTATGTAAAATATTTATCTGGTCACGAAAGTATTTTTTGTATTCACTGAAAATAAAGACTTTCAACAAACATTGTTTTTGCGAATTGTGTGCGTTTTGGATTCCGTGCCTGCTGCAGTTCCAGACTATTTTACTGTCATTATTTCCCACTTGAGGTAAAACAGTATTTGCTGTTTGGCATTGGGTTTCCTGCTGACTTGTCCAAGAGGTCAGCAGTAAGAATATCCAAATAGATTCGAGTGGTCTACTTTAAGCTCAATGACCACTGGACAGCTTGAATAATACTTGTGTAATCAGAGATAAGGCTATACAGTAGATACAAGTAGCTTCTTGGCATGGTTTTACATTGCTAAAGCATCGGTAGCATTAAATTACAGACATTTACACATATTCACATGCAATTGAAAAAAAAAAAAAAGTTTGCTAAAATAATAGCAATAAAAGAAGAAAATGCACAATGTAGTGTCTGATACTCTTCAGCACATTCTCTCCTGTAGGTGTCGCAGTAACACCTTTGTGAACTCTCTCTCGTTCTCTCTCACTCACTAATGGAGAGCCGCATTTCTGTCTGAATGTCCAAATAAGGACATATAGCACTTTTGCTCTTGTACACAGTCTAGAGAATTTGAACTGTAACAGTACAATGTATTTGTCTTTGCCAAGCATGTTTTGTCATTTATACTGAAATGAATGACTGATTTTTTTGGCTCACACTGTTCTTCACAACCTGCTCTTTTAAAATGTCTGGCAACAAAGGAAAGGATGTTTAGAGATACCAGGTTCTTTAGATTCCTATCAGTTCCTCTGTCTCTGATGGAAACTAAAGCCATATGTACAACATACTCTGCTGCACCGAAACTACTTGCCAAAGGTAGCAGAATGTGTAAAGTGTTTATCTTTTACAAAAAGAAATGTTTGTGTGGTCAGTGTACCTTGTTTTCATGACCCTCAAAGCACAACTACAATGCTTTGCATAAGTATTCACACCCCTTGAAGTTTTCCACATTTTGTAATCTTATGACCTGGAACTGAAATGGATGTAATTTGAATCATGTCTTGAATCTACCCCAAACAATATTGAAGTAGGGGAGAAACCTGTTCAGTTTGCAGAATGATTTACAAAGAAGTATTCGCCCCCATTCATGTGAAACCCCTGAATTATTTCTGGTGCAGCCAATCGTCAGAAGTCACATCACCACCATGTTGTTTTATTGGTTGCTTCTCTCACTATTCACCTTTTGATGGATGGCTTCCTCAAGGCAGAGTCTTGGTTGTGCCATATTCCTTTCATCTTTTAATAATAGATATTATGGTGCTCTGTGGGATGTTCAGGGTGGCTGTGGCTCAGTCGGTAGAGCGGGTTGTCCACCAATCCACTAATCTTGGGGTTGGTGGTTCGAATCCCGGGCCGGGTGATCCCATGCCGAAGTGTCCTTGGGCAAGACACTGAACC